>JAOTOM010002536.1:0-107126 GCA_034440615.1 Ashinkailepas kermadecensis
ATAATTGTATGTCTGAAGTGGTTGACTTTGCACGTCAGGTCATATAGGTCAAGGTAGGGAAACTGACAACCATCAGACCTGCAGTGAAATGTCCGGGATCAGCTGACACCGTCAGACGCAAAACAGGAGCAGAGTTGTGACACACTACGCATGGAATACGTATGTATAACGTTGGCTGGTGTCGTCATACATGCCAAGCTTATTTCCCTGGATCAAAACTAAGTACAAGGTCATCAATGCAGTTCACCGTTCCCAGGTCAGCGTTGCCAATTGTAGCAATTGAGTTTTACCTACCTTACTTCCATTACCTTTGCAGTTGCAAGACTCTGGTATTAGGTAGCAGCGTACTACATGCGCAAGTAAAGTCAGCACCAGTTGCAAAGTTACGCTTAATGCAGATTTCGAGCCAAGCATTTCCAAGCAGAATACTGCGCAACAGATTAATTATATTTTCTTCGTCCTTGGCTGAGGCAAAGTATCATCTGTCAGGCTTCGCACGGTTAACTTTAAGGTTACTTTAAGCCGGCTTATGTGGCATCCGGTGTGAATTGTTAAAGGCAAATCCAGTACACGCAGCGTGGGACATCAGGTGGGCAACGCAGCACGGCAAGCAAAGACACCGATCTAGTCGACAGACTCACATTGGACGCACACGCACGCATACATTACATTGGACAGTACCTTCAGAGGGTGGCCAGCATCACTTCCTCCGTCTGTCTCCCAGGCTCCGCTGTAGCTGGACCGATGGACGTGGAAGATGACGGGCTCTGCTAACCACCCGCGACCTCGAGCCAAAGCCTACGGGACCTTCATACTGGTTCGGGGCCCTTCCAACGATACCGAGCCCTCTCTGTCCACCTGGAAGCCCTTCATTCTGGCCCAGACCAGGGCCCTCAACATCTTCCCGGTGGCAATCTTCACTGACTCGGGACCCTCCTCATCGACCCGGAACCCTTTCCGTCAGCTCAGGGTCCCTTTCGTCAGCCCTGGGGCTCCCACGTCAGCCCTGGGGTTCTTCGCATCGGCCGTGGGGTCCTTCACGTCGGCCCTAGGTCCTTCACGTCAACCTGGAGGGGGGGGGGGGGCAGCTGCCCCTTCACCCCCTTGGCTACGCAGCCAGTCCTGGTGGGGAAATACATCACTTAATGTTACATGCTGTTCCTCTAGACATATATTTGCTTCCTATCGTACGGCGATTTATTTTGCAATCAAGTGCCCAGATGACTAATGAGTGTTTTTAGGATGAATTCGCGCATATAATATTGAATGTAATATATGTGTCAAATGAAGTCAAGCTTGCCGCTGGCGCACTGTGCAACTACGGTGGTACTACGTAACCCGATGTAGCTAGGGCTGCCATGATTTAAGTGAAAACTAGAGCAATAATCCTGACAAATTGCTGCGTACTAAATCAAGTGCGTCACATTTTCCAACGATTTGGCGCAGATGATGCCGCCTTCCTCCATCTGTTTCCCGAGGGTGGGCTTCCAATTGGGCAATAGTCCAAGGGGTGTCGTCGTTCAGCGGGATTTCCGGTGCTTTGAAGTCATTTACTGCTACGTGGAGGGACGCAGAAAAACAATGATAACCCAGGTGCGCAATACCAAAAGAAAATAACATCCAAGAGCGTCCTTTCACCACAAACCCAAGCTGTTGCTATGCAGAAATATAGTTCGTACTAAAATGGCAGAATTCCTTTGGAAGCCTCATTATAGCACACAACACTCCATATGGCGATGTCTATCCATTTTGAAGGCTGATCTTACATGGTCTGTTACCCATGTACTATATGTTGCTCGCAGTGGTTCAAGTTGTCAGATGCTGCTACATGCTGCCACACATTGCTTGCTCTAATATCACTTCCAAGCTAAATCAGCATCCCACTAGCATAATTCACAATTCAAGTACAGAAAGCTTTCCCGGGGGTGTTTAACCTCTCAGATGGGCGCCCCTGGCTGAAAAAAAATATGCTAAGGGGTGTACTGGAGCTTCTGGCTCGAGTGCATTGGCAAGAAAAAAAAGTCCTAGAATTAGGCCACCATGCTCATGTTCACAATCGGAAAGGTACATGCTAAATCATTTCCAGCATATTTTTGTCTTCAAATTTTCAATATACGCTGCTTGGGCACTCTTCGCCTATTCTTCAGTCTTATCAGCATGACATCCATAATGGTCCATAATGGTACATAATGGTCCATAATGGTCCATAATGGTCCATAATGGTAAAATATGTGGGTGCAATTGAAACGTCCACTAATCCGCCGTACATCTCATCATCATTATGTTGTATTATGATTCTCGAAACTTCAGCGTACTCAAACCGACCGCTGCCTTGGTCCCTGTGCATACAGCAATTAAGACGTAACATGAATACTTCATAGCATGTTAGGATGGTCTTCGGAACTCAAAATCGATTTCTTTCTTGTCTGCACTTCTGATTTAATTAGAATAGGTCATGGCGGCAAATGTCGAATGAGCATAGCATAGCACAAAAACAACATCCGCGCTAATAAAGCGAAATCCACATCAGCGCTACCGAAAGCGAAGTCACAGCTTCAACTTTGTCTATATTTGGAAAGGGCCGAATTACGATGACCCGTTCCTAATATTGACGACCACTTCCTTGCCTTAGACGGCCCTTTTCCAGCCTCACCATCCGGCCCCTCTCTAAAACTTTAGATAGCTCCTCTCCGACTTCAGACGACCCCCTCCGAGTTCAAATGACGTCTCTCTGACTTCATAAGACCAGTGTCGACTTCAGACGGCCCATGCTCGAATTCATACGCTCTCACTCAAACATTGTACGACCCTTCTTCGACTTATTACAGCCACTGTGATACTTTGGACAGCCCCTCTCCGAGTTCAGACGGCTACTCTACGAACTCAGTGGACCCACTCAGGTCAGGTCTACTCATTCCTCGAACAGGGGAGCAAAAAAGAGTCCTCTGACTTCACACGGTCGCTTGCCGAATTCAGTAGGCTGTTTTTAGTCGGTTTACATATACATTCCTGAGACAGCACTTCATGGCCGGTTCAGAACGAGTCGCAGAAGCGTTACCTCCGGTGACGCTCCGGTGCTCTACCTCCGGTGACGCTCCGGTGCTCTACCTCCGGTGACGCTCCGGTGCTCTACCTCCGGTGACGCTCCGGTGCTCTACCTCCGGTGCTCTACCTCCGGTGCTCTACCTCCGGTGCTCTACCTCCGGTGCTCTACCTCCGGTGCTCTACCTCCGGTGCTCTACCTCCGGTGCTCTACCTCCGGTGCTCTACCTCCGGTGCTCTACCTCCGGTGACGCTCCGGTGCTCTACCTCCGGTGCTCTACCTCCGGTGCTCTACCTCCGGTGACGCTCCGGTGCTCTACCTCCGGTGCTCTACCTCCGGTGACGCTCCGGTGCTCTACCTCCGGTGCTCTACCTCCGGTGCTCTACCTCCGGTGCTCTACCTCCGGTGCTCTACCTCCGGTGCTCTACCTCCGGTGCTCTACCTCCGGTGACGCTCCGGTGCTCTACCTCCGGTGCTCTACCTCCGGTGCTCTACCTCCGGTGCTCTACCTCCGGTGCTCTACCTCCGGTGCTCTACCTCCGGTGACGCTCCGGTGCTCTACCTCCGGTGCTCTACCTCCGGTGCTCTACCTCCGGTGCTCTACCTCCGGTGCTCTACCTCCGGTGCTCTACCTCCGGTGCCTTCGGTGACGCTCCGGTGCTCTACCTCCGGTGCTCTACCTCCGGATGCTCTACCTCCGGTGCTCTACCTCCGGTGCTCTACCTCCGGTGCTCTACCTCCGGTGCTCTACCTCCGGTGCTCTACCTCCGGTGCTCTACCTCCGGTGCTCTACCTCCGGTGCTCTACCTCCGGTGCTCTACCTCCGGTGCTCTACCTCCGGTGCTCTACCTCCGGTGCTCTACCTCCGGTGCTCTACCTCCGGTGCTCTACCTCCGGTGCTCTACCTCCGGTGCTCCACCTCCGGTGCTCTACCTCCGGTGCTCTATCTCCGGTGCTCTACCTCCGGTGACGCCCGGTGCTCTACCTCCGGTGCTCTACCTCCGGTGACGCTCCGGTGCTCTACCTCCGGTGCTCTACCTCCGGTGCTCTACCTCCGGTGCTCCACAGTCCGCTCTGCCAATTGGCGCGACTGACTGCTGATTTCGCAGTATTTCATATTTTCCATTTTCGTGGGGCCACACACGTCGCTCTTTTTCCACATTTCGTTTCTGGCGGCGTGATACCCGTCACCCACCCCACATGTTTTTCGTCTTCGTCGTATCTTTGTTCCTTGTGCTTTTGTGTGTTTGCGCCTGTGTAGATTTGGCTAGGTGTGACTTTTTCACACGATGGGGGAAAAACGCAAGAGGGAACACGATCCCAGCTCGTCACCGGGTTCCGAATCCGAATATCCCCCACTGGCCACACCTGATGATCATCTCGCGACCCCGGACCCTGTCCCTGATGTTCCCTCTCCGGATACCACCGTTGATGACCCACGCCGCACTGGTCCCTTGGCTGGCGCCATAGAAGCCCTTTGTGCCTCGCCGACCCCTGTTCGTCCCATAACCACGACCACGTCTCACGACCCGGGTCAAGCCATCACGCTCCACGCCGCTGACTCATGCTCGAACCAGACTACAACCTCTCAACCTGACCAAATCAAGCCCACCAAACCCCATCTCGACAGTGCTAGCTTTTACGTAGTCGCCAAGCCTGTTGAGGAACAGTTTCCTTCCGTTATATCAACGTTGTCTGGCCAACTAAACAACTCCTCGCCATCTGCTCCTTAGCCAATCGTAGACGTCGAAGCCCGGCCAAGGGAACCCTCGTCATTAAAACCCAAGCCCGAGCCCAGACAAAAGCGCTCCTCAGCACCACCACATTTTGTAGTAAATCAGTCACAATCACTCTCCACTCCAACCGCAACACCTCCAATGGCACCATCTTCACGCCGGAGGTCCGCTTCATCTCTGAAGTAGATATTCAAGCGGATATCAGATTAAGGGGGGCGAGTCACGTCCACCGCATCACATCCTTCAAAGACAGCCAGAAACGGGAAGCAAGTCTCCCAGTCCTTACCTTTAACTCTACCACTCTTCCCAAGATCTTCCTCGCCGGCTACCTTCGCTAGCGAGTGAGCGTCGTTATCCAAATATATGTTGTAATCGCCAGCGCTTCGGCCATGGCAGTAAAATATGCCGCCAAGCAGCTCGATTCCCAAAGTGCGGCGAGCCACCCCATCCTGACTTAACCTACTTTAAACCAGCCCAATGCCTTAGCTGCCACACCTCCGACCACCTCACCACGCCCAATCTCTGTGCGGTTCGGCGACGGAAGAAGGAGGTTCGTGCCGTCGAGACTACCACCGGCGTTTCGTATCCTCAGGCCCGGAGGGCCTTCGAGGCCACCTACTTCTCCACCAAAGCTCACGCCCAGGCGGCGAGTATCGCTCGCCACCCCTCGTGTGTACACCACTTCCACCTCGACACAAACTGACGTGACTCCCGGCCTGGCACCCCTGACCAAGCTTACACCATCACCAACACCGCACAGACAACTCCGGCCCCAAGAACTCATTCCCGGCTGGCCGCTGGTACACCATCACCAACACCGCACAGACAACTCCGGCCCCAAGAACTCATTCCCGGCCTGGCACCCCTGACCAAGCTTACACCATCACCAACACCGCACAGACAACTCCGGCCCCAAGAACTCATTCCACTTCCGCGAGGAGTAGCCAACCCCGCAGCCACTCAGCCGCTGAGCAGCGACGCTCGAGTTCAGCAGGTCGCCGGGAAAGCCCGGCGTGTCCAGCGCCGGCCGGCACCCACGTGACCCGGCCAGCTCCTGCCAGCCGGCGAGGATACCCCGCGGCTATGACCGGGCGACGTGACCTCTCCAAAGTCACCGGTCGGCCGGACGGCTCGGGAGGCCCATCAAGGGCCGTAACGACGCAACCCACATGCCCGCCTCAGCTTCAGTCGTGGCTGAGGCATGCACGGAAAAAATGCAGAGAAACAATAATTTCTTCCAATGTCTATTTGTCTTTAGGATTATTGGATTTGTCTCAGTTTTACATCGAATTGGGCCGAAATGAGAACATTATTTAGTATTCCCGCTCCTATTTTCATTGCAATTGAAGAATCCTGGTGTTTGCCTACCGATATATACCATTTCAATGTGTTCAATTATTCCCTGTACTGCTACGACGATGTCCAAGGACTGTTCCCAGCGGCGGTACAGCGCTTTATATCAACAAATATTACACACAGTCACACATACAAATTACATTGTATTCGCCTTTACAAGCCTTACATGTACTTGTTACGTTACAATGGTTGGAACATCGATGTATGTTCCATATATGTTCCACCATGCGTAGATAACAACAATATACACACCTAGAAAACATCATCGCACATTCCAAAAACCCTTTCATTTTACTTGGCAATATTAACGCTTCAGATAAAACAAAATGTCAGACGTCTGTTGAAATAAAATGTCCAGCTTGAGATATAACGCGCAACATACAGACACTCGCGGACGCAAAATTGAAGACATATTATGCAGACATAATTTAGCATTACTGAACGTTTGAGAGCCAGCATTTTTTTTCACCTCGGACACAATTCAGAATCTGCCGTTGTTTTATGAATTTCCTCTCCGAGCCTCGTCAATGATTTTGATTCGACGATCTACAACAACATTCGTGATGGTGATCACTATCCCATTAAAGTGATACCCACTTTTTCCTCAGCGGCTGATTCCACGCCAAGTTGCATCCCTCTCGGATCTCGAATCGAATTTCGGAGGCCGACTGGACCAAATTTCATGAACTTTCTCATGTACAATGGAGCCCAGACATTTCTCCTATACCATTCACCTAATTGCGAGCACACCTTTAGAAGCAGCATTTTCGCCAATTCCACCGACAACATCTTTAAAAAAAAGAATTTCACTACCTTGGTGGTGTCCAGAAGTAGCACAGGTCATAACAGCTAGAAAAGAACATTTAGCAAATATTTAAGATATACCGATTCACAAAATGTAATCACCCGTAACCATGAACGGGCACGAACACGCCGCATCATACGTGATGCTCGGCGCCATTCATGATACTCTTATTTACAAAAACGGCTGTTCAAAACAGATTTGAACGAAATTGTGGGACTCATCCGTCGTGTATCTGGACGCTCCCCATTTGAATCACTCTCGGCCCCCCAAAATTTAGATGCACCATTACAGACCAACAAACAATAATAAATACCATAGCTGATAACAATCGTCCACAATAGCTCGGACGACCACCACCGACCTGATTTCCTACAAAATTAGCAAAACACTTTTCACATCAATTGCACACTATTCAATTCCGCCAATGCTGAACCATACAGTGCACCTTTTTTAATTGCATTACAGAAGTATGCCATTTCCTCCGCCGGTGACATGTCGGAACTGACAAGTGACATTACTCTTTCTTTTCGACATTTAGCAGACCACACCAAGCATTGTATTTCACACACGTTTAATTCCCTCTGTTCAACTCATGTCTTTCCCGAACCTTGAAACAAATATCTCAGAATATACATTCCAAACCTGGCAAAGACCATAGTGATGCACTAATTTTCGTCCGTTTGCTCCCATCTGTTGCTCAGGAAAAATATTCCTAAGCATATTAAATAAATAGACTGACCTGGCACCTGGGGACTAATTCTCTTCTATTTTCCTTTCAATGTGGTTTTCGGCGAGGACGCAGCACAGTAGATCATCTTACTCGGTTAGACAGACATCCGCCTGTGCTACACAAAACACCAGCATACTGTCGCAGTATTTTTGACATTTAAGTCAATCTTACGATATGGTTATTAAACTCACAGTATTTTTCAAAATTCAGCAACTAGGCTTAAAAGGACACTTGGCTCATAATTTAATAGGCCTTTTTTACCTGGTTCTCAATGGTTCCACGTCAGATGCCGGTCAGCCATCGCCGATCCACATTTTCAACCGAATGGAATACCAAAGGGAAGCTCTCTTTCATCAGCGTTATTTAACATTAATGATTCTTATTGAATGGTGTCTTTTTGCTGACATGCCTGCCAATTTATCGTATTCACGTTTTGCACACGATAATGCAATTTGGTGCTCCGGCAAAATTATGGACATTGTTGAATTCGCTTGCAAAAGACACCTGACTGATTATACGAATGGTCCCTGAAGTATGGTTTCGTTTGTTTCGACCACAAAATCTGCAACGCTGACATTTAACAAATCGACACCCTGTCCAGACAAAGAAACACCTCTTCACCTCGGAAATAGTGGCATACCTTTTGTAAATTCATTTATAATTCTTGATGTTGTTTTTGATCATAAGCTTGTCATGCATAAACACATCAAACACGTCCAGAACCAAGTTTTCATGAACCCAATTTATATCGCTGTATTACTTTTTCATCATTTGGAGTCGATCGTCACACGCTTTTACGACTGTAGTAGTGCTTAGTTTCTCTCACCATCGAATATGGTTTGGTAATTTGCGCTGGTGCCCGCACCGCAATCTTCAACATTTTAAGCGCCATTCAAAATATATTTATCCATATTGCACTCGATGCAATAGCCACTTCTCCCATCAATTCTTTACAAGCATATTCAGGAATTCCACCGTTAGCACTCCGACGAATGCAACAGTCACCTACGTATGCCTGCAAAATTCAATTTCTAGAAAATCATCCCACACCCGCGTCTTTACAAGTTCTCCCAAAATTTTAATCACGATTATTTAGGCCCAGCTGAAAAACAAACTGGCCTGATCATAGCTTCTCGTGTGAAAGCATTTTCTGCTCAATTTCATCACAATACTCCACCCATTATTTCTCTTCCTCCACCCGCTACCGCACCGTGGCAGATGGCTGAACGATGTATCTTTTCTTTGACCACCACTCTTAAATTGCAGCTTTGTCCAGAATATGCCAAACAAAATTTCCATCAGTTTTGGTCTCGCTATCGCCATGTTCCTTTTGCTTTACCGACTGCTCTAAAGACACCAACCTCACAGGAAATGAAATTGTTTCGGGTACACACACAAAACAACATCGCTTTCGAAACGGAACATCCATTTTCATCGCCGAATAATGCCCGCAATCGTTAAATTTGTCACTCCATGCGAAGTATAGTCAATTGTTCGGACCCCAAATTCTACAATCCCTTTCTTCACTTGCTTTTTTGCATTATTGCCATCTTTCCATTTATGAATCAGTTGAAACACTTCGTCTGATTAGCGTCAAGATCCGTTTTCTGTGGATGCCCAATCACAACGGCATCCCAGGAAACGAAGAAACAGACTACTTAGCAAAGGCCTCATTACCAAACGTCAGAGAAATTCCACACCATAACCAAGCCATGAAATCATCAATACGACAGAGCATTCGGCATTTTTGGAACCACAACTGGATACAGAAAACAAACCATACATAATTACGGAACATCAAACCAGCCGTGGACTTCTGGATGTCATCATTTCGAACAAAAAAATAACACAAAAATTCTTTAAAAATCACAAAAAAAAAACAATCAGAAAAAATAACACAATCACAAAAAAGGCCTAATTTATTGAAATTTATAAAATATTTTCAATGAATAAAAAATCAGCTTTACCTCGGCCTTCATGCACCAACATGCAACATCAAACTTACAGTTACACATGCCCTCATTCATTGTCAACAATACCCTCGAAAATACACCGATCGATTATTGAGATACCCACAAAATTATCTTCTCTTTGCTCACGCTATTGGGAGATGAACGCCCATTCCTCATCAAACTACTTGTCATCTTTCTCGGACAGACCAACTTGCTCCAGGACTTATGCACGTACTTTTACAACATAATACATTCCACGGCACGAAATTGCCTGAGGAGGCCGAAGTACCATTTTCAATACAACTCAAACTCAAACTTTGCGTATCAACTTAAGCTCAGCCAGTCTCAGCTGCCCAGCCATGGTCGTCGCAGCCCCCCCCACCCCCCCACACACACGAGGTAAAAATATGGTAACACTCCTGTCATAAATCTGGAAGCCAGCATTCGTGTTAAATGACAGCCCAGATTAGAGACCGGGGGATGGCTAAAACAGCTCTCTCTTCCGGCGACATCGTCAATGCACTGGGGAGCGCAATTACTCGACGTGACTGCAGGTAGGATGAAAAAAAACTACATCCCGTCACGCACCGCAAACCATTCCCTATCTGCGGTAACCAGCGGTCTGACCTGGCCAGTTATCACGCGCGGCTCACGTCGTCGTAGAGCCTCTCCACGTGACACCACACCATGGGACAAACCCCGCGGGTGGGCGGAGCACGGCGGGTGATCGAGCGCGGGCCCGCCACTCAGGCGAACACGACTCGAGCGCTTCCGACGAAGAAAACATTCATGTTTTATGGATGTACTCAAAACATTACGGTAGCGCAAAGCATGAATCCATTATACTATCACGCCAAAGTGCTATACGCTTCGGTGTGGCAAATGTCTCTATTATGGGGCGTCGGTAGCTCGGCGGTTGAGCTGAGCGTCTGAAATGCCGGAGGTACGGGGTTCGATCCTCCGCCGTGCCCGCCCTTCCTGCCAGGGTGAGAGACAGGCGACACCATATGACCTCAGCTGTTGAGTGCATCGTTAAGCTGCGACCTATAATCACTGTGAAATGTCATATAGATTCAGAGGTACACGACGGTTCTGACGGGAGAGGGCGAATTCCAACCATCCCCCTCTCCTGAGATTTCGGAAACTATGGAGGCTACAGGCACACAATTTGGAGGATATATTACGGCTGTAGAGCACTCGCTTCAGCATAATCTGCATTACCCTAGGTTCGGCCTTCAGAAACAAGTGAGGTCGAGATCGGCCGCCGCACCACCGCACCGGTGTAACTTTCGTGACTGAACATTGGCGGCAGGACGGCTGGCCGTTCGGTCGACTTGGCAACGCCACAGCTCCTATATTTACTAACGGAGTTCGATTTTTTCGCATAGGATGCGCTCATCAAGTTTCAACAATTCACAAGATTGTGTTACAATATCCCGCCCGTTCATGTGACATCGTCAAAAAAAATGAGAGGTGGGCGGATTGCTCCACCTTCCGGTGCGCGTGTTAACATATCAGCACCGAACCCAGAGTAAGGACTCAGTGATTTCCCATTATTGTACTCGATTGGTGGAATGCGTTTGCTGGAACCATTGACAAATATGATCGCAAGCTCTAAGTGTTGATAGTTATTCAAAATCGTAAAATCGTAGATGGTATGATGGTAGAATCGTAGGTTTAGAGTGTCCATGACCGGATAAATCTCTATCGGAGGTTTAATGCATGGCGGTTGGTGTTTAAAGTTGTCTGGAAATGTTTCTATGTCTAACAGCCGATATCACCCACAGGTGGCAGGCTGGCCAAACACAACGTCACTCACTCACTTTCTATGTCTGTCTGTCTATCTGTCGGTCTGTCTGTATGTATGTCCGTCTGCATGTGCCTCTTCGTTGCATGCTGCGCCAAAACGTCCAGGCGGATTTCGCTCAAATTTTCACACGTGATGTACCAGTTCGCCGAACAGACCACTGCCGTGGCTCCGGGTCGCGGTGGCCACGTGGGCACGTGGCACGTGTCGTCAACTGGGTTCATGTCGAGATCACTTAGCCAGAGCCACAGCGCATACCATGAGTCGCAAAGCATGAGATTTCGTGGAAACACGCGACCGACGGGGAACTGCGTGCTTTGCGGAGGACGGCCGGGTTCGCTGTACCTACCGTGCGGCCGTCGGGCGCGTGCATCTGTTTTCAGTGGGGCACCTCCGAGCTGATAATGGCGCGTGCTACAAACACAGGATGTGTTGATCGGATAGCCCGTCACCGGATATCCGGTCATGTGCAATTTGTGGGGGTGGGTGAAGCGTAGCACGTGCCATGCGCCAGGGTAGAGCTTTTCGACAATTATTGGTTGGGCCCAGCTAGAGTCGAATCAATGCTGTTGCTTCAAAGAAAGGTCCGACTCCTTGCCCTTAAAAATGAAAGCTCTTGAAACCTTCGAAATTTTGTTTTCAGTTTCAAAAAATAGTTTGTCAATTTGTGCGTCAAAAAGCGTCAAATATAATAATAGTGGATGGATCCCTTTCCCTTAGCCTAATAAAAAGAAAAGTAAAACAAAAAAAAAAAAAAAAAAAAAAAAAAGGAGTTATTTTTTTTTTTTTTTTTTTTTTTAGGGGGGTTTTTGAAAAAAAATAAAAAAAAAAAAGGCCAAAAAGCGCCCCCAACAAAATTGGGAAAAGAAGCGGGAGAATAAAAAATTGCAAGAGTGGTGGTAAGATTGAAACCAGAAATAAAAAAAAAAAAAACTAAAAAAAAAAAAACCCGGCCCCCCGGCCCCAAAATAAATATAAAAAACTTATAATTAATATTTTTTTTTTTTTTTTTTGATTGTTTTCGTTTGGTTGGAGTTTTTATTAAAAAAAAAAAAAAAAAAAAAAAACAAAAAAAAAAAAAAAAAAAAAAAAAAAAAAAAAAAAAAAAAAAAAAAAAAAAAAAAAAAAAAAAAAAAAAAAAAAAAAAAAAAAAAAATGAAAAAAGGAGGGGTAAAAGGATTTTAAAATAAAGAAACAAAAAAAAAAAAAGCTTTTTAAGAAAAAAAAAAAAAATTTATAAAAATTAATTTTTTTTATTTAGATATTATTTATAGAAAGGTAGGGTGTGGTGAAAACAGCCAAAGTAAAAATTTTGGGAGGCCTGAAGTTTTTTTTCCATGTTTTTGACCTTTGCGAACTCAGCCATGGTGTTATTTCCCAAAAATGAGTAAGTTTAGTTTGGTGCTTTTTAATTTGAAAATTTGATGTTTTTGGTCATCTGCAATGACGCCTCCACAGCGGGATCGTGGGTCGACTATCCACCACCGCTTCACTGGTTGTTGAGCTGGCACGCTGGCACTGTCACACTTCACTGGTAATTGAGCTAGACCCACCAAACAAAAACGAGCGTGTTGCTCTTCTTGTGAGAAATTCAGGGATGCCTTATTTCAAGGTCTCAGGTCAACCGGTGACGTCACAGGTCAGGTCAATTGCTAAAAAAAGGAAAAAATGGTGACCTATGCGGGTTTAGAGTAGCATAGCAAAACACCTTATCGTGATAAGTGGCATGAAACAAGACACAAAGAAAGCTAGGAGCATCCCGACTCGCATCGGTGTATTCATCGCAACTATTGATGAATGACCCAGGTCAGGTCAGGTCATGTTCTGAGACTGGTCGGAGAGATGAGTCTAGAGTCTACCGGCACCAAGCAATAAACACCCGACCAAGATTCAGATGTCCCAACAGGCGGCTATCACGAGTTCAACGAAAACCAGACCACACAGCTCTCATCTAGAGGAAGTTGAAGAGCGCCATGTAGTCGGCCTTGGTGTTCGGGTTGCCGAGCTTACGCGCGGCCTCCGCGCAGCGGATCCACCCCTCCCTCCTCTCCTGTCCCACTACCATGAGGCATGACTCGGACACTTTCCTCACTGCGCGCTCTGTACTCTGTGTGTGACAGTGCCAGCTGGGGGGGGGGGACAGACAGCGGCGTGTCCCGGCAGGCCTCCACCTGCTCGGTGCTGAGGGTGGCCGTGAGGAGCGGCTCCGACAGGGGCACAGCGTCCCAGTCGATCAGGTCTGCCAGCGACTGCGCGGCGAAGTTCAGTGACGGTGCGCTGAACTTGCGAGGCAGCGAGCTGCCCGCACTCGCCCCCTCCCGGATGTCCTGACAGATGATGCCGACAGCGCGGGCCCGCTCCTCCTTGTCCTCAGAAGCCAGCATGCTGAGCAGCAGCAGCTCGGGGTGAGCGAAGAAGCTGCCGATGTATGGCCGCACGATCGTCTGGACGGCAGAGGGGCTGTACTGCTCCACTAGCTGGACCTGTAGGAACACCGTTTGTGCCAGCACAGCACGGACTACAATCGAGAAAACAGGCTTTGTGTCGTTTATATCTGATTCAGTGATAACATTTTCACCGATTTATGCTACGTTGACTGGTACTTAGGTTCCGTCCCAAACCTTACGCATGTGCAAGAAAGGTTCATCTCCCGCTCTATCATGTTCAACACACATATGCATGCAGTTCCTGTAAGTGTACAAGCTCTACCTGCTTCAGAAGGTTCCTGGCGCCGTCGATGAGCTTCCTGTCCCGCTTGATCCGAAACCATTGTTTCAGATAGATGGCCACAGTGAACTCGCAGAGGTGCGTCAGGTTCACCAGCTCCTCCCCGGTCAGCCCGTGCTGTCTCGTCCACAGGTCGAGGAGCCTTTGGAAGACAGGATGGAGGGGTTTTAATAGTGGGAAATAATGCTGGATGCAATGATAAATGGAGAGAATGGTAAGCAAATGGGGAGGGGATGACTGATGGTACATACGAGTATGCAGTGTGAGGAGTGTGTTATTTGGCGCAGACGATATGTTTACTCATGTTAGGACTGAGGCTTGGACTGAGGTTACTGGATTAAGTTAAATGTATATATATCAAAACAGGGCCTGCTTCCCCACCTGTTTGCTGTCGTGAGCCAGCGTGAATGGTTGACTGGCCCGATGGCCATCCGTTGCAGGCTGGGGGGCACGGATCCGGCCTCCAGCGCCTTCAGCATGCTGTAGCTGTAGCGCTGGTCCCAGCTCAGGTCGTCCAGCACCGCCTGAGGCAGCTCCGGCAGGGGCTCGCCGACGGCCAGCGGCGTGAACTGGTTGTTGTAGGGCAGATCCTGCGTCACGGGCAGCAACTTCCCGATGGGGCCACTGAAGCCGCCACCGGACACCGTTGGTCCATCCAGCCGCTGTATCAGGTGACGCAGCGGGAGTTCGTTGGTGTGGAGCATGCAAATGCTCCACACCAACCGCCTGCCGAGGAGCCGCTCCAGAATGGTGATGACACCGGCGTTGCACCCAGTGTTTAGATTTGTTGAGTCGGCGCCCACCATCTGCAGTGTGTCGCTGATCCCGTAGTTGTTCATGATGTCGACGATGTGGTCGGCGATGACGCGCGCTGGCCTGACTCCTTCCACCTTCTGTTTCGAGAAGTGGGTGAGGAACCGCCCCTCACTGTCCGTCAGAGTGTAGTGGTCCTCATTCACCTCTCTGACAACCTTCGTCCCGTCCTCCAGGGTGATCCAGGCCTTGGTCACGTCCTGCTTGCCGTCGAACTGGACTCCGTTGATGCCGGCCGTTCGGATCCAAGTCTCGGCGCTAGCTGTCACCCTCGCCATTTCCCTGTCCTGCTCTCTTCCGACCTTGCTGTGGTCTACCAGCAGGCGTGGATCCTCCCTTTTGGCGAGACCCATGTCGACGGCGTATGATGACAGAATGTTGGCGAGGGCCCGCTGGGATACGCCATGCCGCATAGCCGCGAGGACTGTCAGTGGAAAGTGCTCCCGGTTCTGGGCTGCAGTCCGATTCCCAGAGCTGTCGCTCGGGCCGGCGGGCGTGTAGTCGCTGTCCGAACTGTCCGGACTGGCACCCTGCTTGTCCTCTTCCTGCTGCTGCACCCACGCTTCCTCTCCCCTCCGGTACTTGAGGTAGCGTTCTTGCTCCTCCGCGGCTTCCGTCGCCTCCATCTCCGGCCTCTTCCTCCTTGTCTCCCTCCTCTGCACTGATCTTTCCATCCTGCCCGATTCCGCCGAGTCATTAGCTCCAATCTGGAGCCTGCCGCTTATTCCTGACTTCGACCGCTGGTCGAGCATGAATTCGAGCTCCATCGCTGGGATCTTGCGGGATTTGGGACAGCTGCAGTCGACGTGAACTCGTTTCGGGCACTCAGGAGGGCAGTCGAGGTCGCTGCAGGACTGCATCCTGCACTGGCACACGCAGACGTCGAACAGGCGGTCCAGGTTGGTCAGGAACGCGTCTCGCTCTTCGGCCTTTGCTCGCTTCTTTCCACTTATCTTCTTTTTTCCTCCGTAGGAGATCTCCTCAGCCGTCTTCCACAACTTGACTATCTTCCTCTTTATTTCCTGGTTGGAGACCATGGACCGTTCCATGTGATGGTTGACACGCAGCCACAGGTCCTGCACCATGCTGGCCACTGTTCCTGCAAGATCCGAGACCGGGATGTGCCTGACATATCTGGTGTCGGGCAGTCGCAGCTGTAGCATCTTCTGGAGAACATTTCGCTTCGTCGGCAGATCGGCTAGTGGCAGCTCCCCCGGTTTGCCGATTACAGCTGCGAGGCCGGTGCTCGTGCTGGCTCTAGTGCCGGATGCCATGTAATTTGCAGGTACCTAGAGGAGAGTAGGGCGTGTTGTTACAGGGGCATGTTGATACAGTGCCAATATCTGCTAAACTACACCACTAGATGTCACTACGCTAACGCGTTTGTCAGCTGCTGTTTTTTTGCCATTTTTCAGCAGTTGACATAACCTGTGACGTCACCGGTTGACCTAAGACCTTGAAATAAGGCATCGCTGAACTGCTCACAAGAAGAGCAACACGCTCGTTTTTGTTTGGTGGGTCTAGCTCAATTAGAAGTGAAGCGGTGGTGGATAGTCGACCCACGATCCCGCTGTGGAGGCGTCATTGCAGATGACCAAAAACATCAAATTTTCAAATTAAAAAGCACCAAACTAAACTTACTCATTTTTGGGAAATAACACCATGGCTGAGTTCGCAAAGGTCAAAAACATGGAAAAAAAACTTCAGGCCTCCCAAAATTTTTACTTTGGCTGTTTTCACCACATTGGCGAAACCGGGTCTATTTGATACACGGGATGGTTGATTCAACAACATCTTCTTGAAAAGTGTAAAGCAGGTTGCCATAATTACTACACATGCTGCTACTGGCACCCTCTCCCCTCGGCAAAAACAAGCACAGGTGCTTCCGACACGCGGCTGTGGAATGGTGATGATATGGCACATTTTGGAGCCGAAAGTAAAAATTCAAAATCTGTGCTTCGCCCTTAATTTCTAATTTGTTCTCCACTTCCTAACTTTTCAGGTGTCGGTTATCATTACCATGTTCTCTAAGCTTTGCAACGGTAAAATGTTTTTTTTTCAATAGTTCGCTGCTACTCCGTACTCGCAATGATGCCTACATGTTGCAGCCTGCACTGGAAAACCTGCCGGTTAAATTGATTCAGCCTGCATCAACTTGATCAGTCGGTTTCAACATGAGCCTTATCAACGTTTGTGGACTGGAATTGAAATATAATAACCATCGAATTGCCTATTTATATTAAGGTATTTGCTAAAACTGTTTCAAGATGATCTTATGCAATATTTCTACAGGTATTCTCATCCGACGGAAAAGAAGGACTCGTAAGCCACCCCAGCAAGAATTCGGACTAAATTTCGTTACAAAAAAATATTCTGCATAGCTTACATTTTATCAATTTACCACATCGCCATCAACAACTTACCCATATAGTGGTGTAAGTTGATGAGTCGGTAGTTGCGCGATGTTTTGCTCTTTGGTGGAACGCCCAGTGGATGCCACGAAAAAAAATACATTGCGGATGAGACTAGAAGATTTAGGCTTGGTGTAAGTGTAGCTAGCTACCCTTCCAAAGTAATGAATTTCGCCATAATTGTATCAACTTGACCCGAGCTCCTTTACGTGACACGGGCACAACAACTTCTAGCACGTTTCGACACATCTCACGGCAATCTGGGTGGTGGCACGCCAAAAGGCACGGCATAGAACAGGAAGCATTTTATGGAGATCAAGATCTTGATGGATGAAGCCAACAAACAATAGCAGAGCTGCAGACCATTTCACACAATGAGTAAATCAACACCACTTCCACATTTCAAGATTCTTACCTGTATCTTTACTTAGCACTCGCCACAGGACGCTTAGCACCCAGGAATACGAAACTTTCATGTGTGTGCTATGCATAGTTCGTGCAAATTTCGTGTCAAGATCGTCAAAGATCATTAACCTGAGACGGGTTAAGGAGAGTAATGTCCCACAATCCTCAAAGTGCTTCCATTGGAAGTAGTTAGGACAAATCAATATGAAACTCAGATCATGCTGTTCTTTCATCAAAACCAACACCAATTCCATCTCGAAAGTTGCATTGAGATCAAGGTTACTGAATTGAAATTTGGTTAATTTCAGTGTTTCTTTGCTTTCTTTCTTTCCTTGAGTCCGGATAATTCAAATTTGGGAATGTTTCACGTCGGAAATGATCAAGAGGATGTAATTAGCATTTTGGTTTAAAAGATGTCAAGGTCAGTGACATCGGTTCACATCAAGTATCATTTATATTTTGCACCATCCCATCTTATACCGAATGTTAATGTTCTTAACTGCGGATTTTAAAGCAAAATTAAATTCACTGGGAGCGTTTCCTTTTGCTTCACCACATAACATCATCTGTGCTGCTGAATGTTCCTTTGACAGCTTCTCACTTGCCTAACAAGTTTGACAAGGTACCCCATAAACGGTTAATGATGCAGCTTCAGGGCCATGGTATTGCAGGTAGCATCATAAAATGGATAGAGTTGTGGCTTTCAGATAGACAGCAGGGAATGATGCTAAATGGTACAAAGTCATCATGGCAAAATGTTCTTAGTGGAGTCCCCCAGGGGTCAGTACTGGGGCCACTATTGTTCATTATATTTGTAAATAACATTAAAAGTGGCCCAGGCAGTAAGGTTTTGAAATTTGCGGTTGATTTGAAGGTTTTTAGGACAATAACAGGACACAATGAGCAGGTCTTGCTGCAGAAAGACTTAGACGAGCTTGTGAAGTGGTCCGAAAAATGGCAAATGAAATTTAATTTTGATAAGTGCAAAATCATGCATGTAGGTTGGCAGCATATGAAGGCTCCATACTTGATGGGTGGCCAAGTACTATCTGTGACTTAGCAGGAGAAGGACTTAGGTGTTATTTTGAACACAAAATTTGGGGCATCAGAACAGACCAAAGAAACCAGGAAGAAGGCATTAAGAATGCTTGGGGACTAAATAGGAACGTATCATACAAAAGTGAGGAAGTCATCAGGAAGCTTTACTGTGCATATGTCAGGCCACATTTGGAATACTGTGTCCAAGCTTGGTCCCCTAGTTATGAAAAAGACTGTTGGCTTTTAGAGAGAGTACAAAAGAGGGCAACAAAAATGGTTAATTGCATAAGCAACCTGGCATATGAGGAAAGACTGAAGAAATTAAATATGCTTTCACTTAGATATAGAAGGCTGAGAGAAGATCTCATCGAGGTCTTTAAATTTGTTCATGGTCAGGAACAGGGATATGTCAAGGAAATGTTTGAATTTAACAGAAATGATGCAATTAGAGGTCATCAATTCAAAATTAAAGTTAATCACAGCAGGACAAGGTTAAGACAGTCTTTCTTCACCAAAAGGGTAGTAGAACATTGGAACCAGCTGCCAGAAACCATTGTCAGTAGCAGCACACTGAACACCTATAAAAACAGCATAGACACTCATTATAAGAAAAAAGGGCTTGCTTTTCGGTATTCCAGGGAGGGCTGATCGACGGATTTGGTGGGCAATTGGTTCTGTGTCCAGAGTGCAACCAAGAAGGGCCCTTGTGGCTCATAGTTGCACCGATCTTTGATGGCTTTATGTCTAAGTTGAGCCGTTTGCTCCCGGTTGCGCCAGAAATGTTATCATATGGTAGATAAATACCGTTTTCCTGTATCTCAGGCCGTTTTTCGTAAGTTCCGCACAAAGTTTCGCAGGAAAATAGGAAATCACAAATGGGAAGGTGCGAAAATTGAGCTGTTCTCTGTGGTACATTATAGCTGGGCATAGGAACACAATCCTGGAATTTGGAAATGATTATTCCCGCCAATATGTGTTTCTGTTCTGTTGTCCATGCAATATGCATGGCGTTGGGCTGTCAGTTGCCTGCATCGGCTAGCCCCGAGATGCGTGCTGCATAGGTGCCCATGCCAAGTGACATGCCACTGGTGCCATTGCAGACCCCTGAAGTGCTGATCAGCAACAGGACATTTGCAGGAAATTCGTGTTGTGGCCATCGCATTATTTCATCATGAATAAAATCAGACACTTGTGCATTACTTGTGGCTGGATTGTACGCACCTCCCATTTCCAGTGAATAGACTATTGTGGTATGATGCCATAAAGAGTCACTGCACCTGATTTGCGCATAATGCATATGAAATGTTTTAAGAACGAGTATGTATTTACAAGTAATATATTCTGCATGCTTCTGTTTCATATTAAATCAACTTAAACTTTGTGAAGATTAACTAAAATGTAGCAAATTGGAAGCAAAAGTAAATTATGGATCTATACTGTAATTATGTTACTATGCATAGGACATGCCCACGTGCTAAAAAGTGGCAAATCTACCACGAGCTCTTGTTTCTGTTCACCAGTTGTGCTTACGGTATTGGCATGCTTGGTCAGATAAATATCATATGCAGTGTAATATAGTGTAATTTTAATAATGCTGGTTAGTTAGGCAGCTATCCCCTGAGCGTCTTTCTCCGGCGGATTTTCCTCATTGGTAAAATTCGCACTGAGCCCAGGCGGCATATTTCGGTATTTCAGGGCTAACAATTTGCATGGGATGTGTTGGTTAGTAGAGATGAGTTTTTGTCCAATCAAAGTCGGTGGGCCCAAGCAGAAGTTGGTAGGGCCTAAATGAAAGTTGATGGGACCGAGGCCCCACCAAAGGTGTCGGAAACTCACCCTGCCATGTGCTAAAAATTCGCGTGACAATATATCGCGCATCTAGTATAACTAGTAGCTATGATATTAACAGATACTATCCTGACACAGGCAATTTAGGTCGAAGTTAGCTCGGTTAAAATAACAGAAATTCATATAAAGGCTTGCTCGGACAAGCTTCTGGTTATCTCGTTCTTCAATGGCTGGTTCTTGTTGTTCAGGAAACTACCAGACCACACAGACTTCGTGAGAACATCCTATGAAATGTGCGTTCGATCTCGACACAGCCGCGAGTGGATTGCCTTCGCTGCCTATTGTCTCCAGACAATAGACACAGCCCTCGTTAAAAGCTGTGAGCTAAAAAGAGCCGAGCGTTAAAAGTTATACAACTCCTCCAGAAGCTGTACTTTAGCTACGGTCGAAGTGACGATGATGATGAATGATTCAGGCCGGGATCAAAGCATCAACCGTAATCGTCGTGAAAAATTGAAGAAAAGCGATAATTCATCTTTCACAGTGGCGGTTCAGGGTAACGGTGCGTCCAAATGAATGCTACGAGTGGGAGATTATATGTCTCTGCGTCTGGGATGCGGTACGAATGACACGGAGGAACGACCTCTTATTTCGTATTGCATGTTCGTTCTTGCACGTACCGTTATCATGGCACGCCCCTGCCACAAATGGCATTATTTTTTATCAGCGACACAATGCTGGATCATTTCGTATTGGCCTCCATGCGGTACGCACATGACCGCTTGGTGTCAGTGCACAGTGCAGTAAGCTATTTGTCCCTAGCACACGGCAGCGTGTCCGGAACCGAACCAGATCCGAACGGGTTCTTTGTACAGCGATCACTATCACTATCACCTACATCGTGTCTGCGGTCACACCTCGCCGCCCGTGCTCGCGGCTCAGGCAGTGGACGTGACCGGACACGCGACTAGCCGCCGGCACCGCGGCCTCGCCTTCCGAGGGCCGGTAATTTGCCGAGTGTCGGCTCTCGACTCCAACATGCCGACAATCACGCCCCAATTACCCGCCGCCAGACGCGGACGTCTGCTCCTGGAGCTGCCGGCATCGTGGACGCGCGCGCGCGCGCTAATAAATCACCGCTGATGAGGCCGCAGTCTCATCATTAACCCAATCGGATGACCACCGGCGGCATGTTGTGCTGGTGAAAGTCGGCTGCGTGGCGACCCCGACACGCGTGTACTGCACGTCCGGCCGCAGCATCGGCCTGACGTCCCCTCAGACACGTGCATCAGATGTCGCGCGGCTGCCCGCAGTAGGCCCGCCGCGCTTCCGATGTGTTTGTCTCCGACCCAGATGCGGGCCCGGACAAAGCTACCAACAGTTGCGATGGAGACCATCTTGTACCGCTGCTGTATGATAAGGAATCATTAGAGATCTGTTCGTATTTCGAATGCATCAGTACGCTTCTCAGTGATATTTCTAACATCAGCAGAATTAACGTAGAACATAAATAATATTCACACTCCTTCCCCTCGTATCTCCCTATTTAACACGCGCACTGGAGAGGAGGGGGGGGGGGCGAGATCCGCTCTCCCCTCCGATTTTTCGTCAATAACTCCAGATTTTGCAGGTCTATATACGCCATTGTGTGTACCTGCTTAGAAATGTCCGGTGCGTCGCTTAAAATAAGAAAAAATATCCACCGAAAATTTGTCGAGTCAGTGGCCGTCAAAGTCAAAACATTTCGTAGCGTCAGACCCAAAAAAATCGGCACTGAGGCGCTTCCCGTATATCGGCATAAGGGAAGTGTTCTTGGCAATACTAACGACTTGTTTGATGTATATTTGTATGCTATGTTGTTTCAATATCATGCCAGGTCACCGAGGTCAAGTCACATCAAGTTCATGACAGGTCAATTGAACCAAACTTGGTCAACTGGAAGGTTTTCATAAACGTAAATGACTGTCATGCGATTCATGCCATTTTGCATGTTACTCCCGACTGAAAACTTCTGTTTTTGTCATTGTGAACCTAAGCGTTTCCATACTTCATTCATGTACTTCAGCCCTTTCTTCGTGAAGCCGATTGCACCGGGCCGTCCGCCGGTCCGGTAGGCGACCCGGTTCCGGTAACTGGAACCGGTAACTGACCCAATAAAGTGCCGATATATATATAACCTGAGGTCAAATTCCGGATCTATCATCTGTATTGCATCATCAGTTATGTCAAAAACATCATTGATGCCCATTTTGGAGCATTTAAACACAATCGCAGCGATCCATAACAATGTCAAGCCAAGCCAAGCAAAACAAGCGAAATATGACATATGTGACCTCATTCGAACTTGAAGATATTGACCTAAGGTCATACAATTTGCACACAATAGAGATCACCACCATACCCATCTATCCCGGAAACTTCGTTGCTATAGCTATAATAGGAGCCGAGATCTTAAGGGGGCGGAATCCACTTCCTCCCCCCCCCTCTCCAGCGCGTGTAATTTTCGTAGGGCCTTCAGGGCGCGTGTTAAGCGACGCCGAGCACATCGAAATTTAGACATTTCCACAGGAGAACAAGCTAGGTAGGCAAGTCACCAATCTTCAGAAATTCTTCCCAAGTGGTCCGGACATCACGTGCGGAGATTTCGATGCTGGTGAATGATGTAGGCTTGCTACAAGTGAGTCGCAACAGTGCTTAACTTCCTAGGTAACGGAAGAGCGTGGCGGTCGCCTGTTCCTTTTCCGGTGGCATCCGACGTTCTCGGCTGATTGTCTTCATCTGTCCCTTCCGACACACCGGCCACGCCGTCAACTCTGGAGCGATACCTGAAACAGTTGCAGCAACACATGTATTGCTTGCATGTGGTTATTTTTGCTTATAGTGATACCTGCAACCAACTTCCATAACTTGTGTAATTTATGTGGAAAGCAACACCTAACAGAAGCCTGTTTTGACACACTTAACGACAAACCCTTACCTATGATGTTTCCTTTTTAGACAGATACTGAATTTTCATGAGATCCAAAATGTCAAGTGAAAGTAGGGAAGCAATTGATAAAGATCTTGCATGACTGGCAGAAGACAGTCAACTATAAATGCCGTCACATAACCCAAGTCTAGTTCATGAATTGACCACAAAGCCCATCGGATGTAGCTAATTAGTTTTGGATCTGATTACGAAGTCGAGGTTGCTAAAGCAGCATCTGACTTTTCCTTCTTCAAAATCCTTCCAAGTCTAGCTCTGTATACATAGATAAATAGGTAGAAATGTATCTTTGATCCAGGAAAAAGTGTCCGTGCGACGTGAAAGATTGACGAGAAAGCCGCAGTGGGTTGAGTCTAAGGCGCCTCTCTTCCTCACATCACGCGTGCAAGTATACTCGTACGGACACACACACACACACACACACAAACACACACACAAACACACACACAAACACACACACAAACGCACACACACCTACACACCTATACATCAACACACCTACACAAACACACACCTACATACCTGCACACCCACACACCCAAACATACCTACACACCTATATACCTGCACACACACACACACACACACACACACACACACACACACACACACACACATACACACACACATACACCTCACATCCACTTGTGTGGAACGCCATTTTGTCACGGCAAATGTCACTGAGACCGCCACTGGGCCAGGGACGATCGCCGTCCGCTCGCCAGTCAACTCTGCTACTTAATTAATACTATTGGAAGGAATGTGTTACCGCCTGCCCGTTGCTAGCTCTCGTGTCAGAAACACATGCAAGAATTTGTAGGTGTTTTGACACCGGCAGGGAACTTAGATCGAGATTGGGAATGTCGGACAGGCCTGTTGAACGACGAGTTCCATGAAGGTTAGAGATGGGAAGATGTCGGATAAAGTGTTTGGCAGTTTCCAGAGGGTAGTCACATCCACACTCGGTAGAATTGATTAGTTGGAATCCAAATAGGTGTGCATTTTGTTTAAAGCACCGACTCGAATTCTCGTGTGAATCATGTTTCTCTATTCTGAGCCGGTACCGTAATATTTAGGAGAAGTTAACTATAAATGTTTGGAAAAGGAATTGCTCAAGGAGCGGAACGACAGTCGGCTCTATATCCATGCTGCGAGGTTGTTCAAGAGCTGTGTGGTGATGGGCCGAATACATTATGGAACATTGGAGTTCGGACGAGTGGTGGCATTTGTGAGAGGGCGTTTCGGAGTACTCTGCCTGTTTGTGCGATACTTGTCTCAGAAAGAGTAGATCTGATGTAGGCTGATAAACGTGAGTTAGGGGATTTGGGGTGCGTGGTACACAGTGGCGTCGCCACGAAATTCTTCCAGGAGGGCAATGTTGAAAGGTGGCCTCCTGCTCCCCGAAAGGGGCCTCCACTGTGTTAGGGCCTCCTAGTGTTTTTTAGGCTCTTACTATGGTTCCAGAATGGGAAACATGATTTCAAATTAATGTCTTGTTTGTTCTTGGCATGGTGCATCAATTACGCAAAACGCAATATAAAAAATATTTTTTTTTCACTATGAACTGAGCCATAACAGGGCATAAATACGTAATATGTGGATAAATACCTAAGTGCCAAGACAAACCAATGTCTTAATGCTTTCTCTACCAGAAGGATCTTTCCGCTGGTCTCTAGATTGCAGCGAGCTGGCGGGGTTGGTGCTAAGCATATCTTAAAGATATCACCCATTGATCAACCCACTTCTATGTCCATCAAGTCCAACTGAATATAGCTAGATTCATCACTACTGTTAGTACTAGTTACCAGCTTGATGTTATAAGCAATCCTAAACGATCATTTCTCAGTCCTAGAACGACAATTTCACGAAGGTGTCAACGAGAAATGGATTGAATTGGTTGTCTGATCCCATCTTAGGGATTTATTGATTTTGTATTAACATTTGGTGCTGGTTGCAAGGAATCTGGCACACATAGCTAAAATAATAAATTATCAGCGAATAAATTCACGGCAAGAACAAGCGTTGATAACAATGCATGCATGACAAGGCAACAATAAATCAATGGCAATTCATAAATAATGCAAAAACCTTCAAATTCCACGCCGTCACGCCCATGGTATTCGCTGTGCCGTACCGTTTTGTAAACTACGTCCTTGAGAATGTATTGGAGCTGGGAAGCTCTAATCATGCAGACGGTAAAAACAGAAGACAAGCTTGTAGGAATAAAATGCATTTAAAAGCATCATTCCTCCCATTTTATATGGGCATCGGTGTTGTTTTGTATGCTTGTGAGGGGGAATTTTCCCCCTCAATGCTGACGTTGCCCCATGGGCGTATGTTGCTGAAAATTATTGGGGGACCAGTGGCGTACCTATATTTACGTTAAGATGGCCGGGCAAGCGTATTTGGAGGGGGTCCACCTACGGCATTAAAAAGACCTCAGATTTCGACCACTATTTTGTCAAAGGAGACCTTTTTAAATAAAATAATTAGTGACCAACTGAATTTCCCTGTGGAGGGGCCCAATCTACCACTATCGTTTCTGATTCGTCGGATATCAACCCTAACTCACCCACCTTGTCTTAAGGTTTTCTCTTGGTATCCCTTGGTAAGCCACCTCACACTGCCGAAATTACACCAATGCAAATCACTTCAAAATTTACAATTTCCCAATTTCAGACATTCCAGTTCACAGCGCCCGGTCGCCACGACGCCAACGTTCGTGCACATGCAAACCCATCTTGCGCATTCGGCGCATTCGCCACACTTCATGCGATGCTATGGCTTCTGCTAGGCCTCCTACGCTTTGCTAATTGCTACCACATGATAGACTTACGCCATATTTGACGTGACGGAGTGCTTCGTATGGGCGTTCGCTGCGAAAATTCGATTAATTACATTCGATCATTAGTTCCCTACTTCCCACATTTTATGGTGGTTAAAAAATGCGGATACCCGCTGAGCTCTGATGCACCTCATATCTTTGATTAAATATGCTCCCAGATTGGCAACCGAACCGAGGCCCGGTCTCAGTGTTCTTTTTTTGGACCCCTTTCGTCTTTCTCGTCTACGGATGTGTCTTAGGGCTCCAATCCATTTTATTAGACGTCCAACACATTTTCGAAACCCCTGCTCGTTTTAGGGTTTTGTTGCTTTTTGTGCACCGAGGATTTTTTTTTAGGTGTGGGGGCGTTTTCAAAGAGCCGATGTGTTTATTTCGTGCCCGTTCTTTTTGTTCGTTTTGGGACCATGTTGCTTTTTGCGGCCCCAGCCTCTTTTTCAGGCCCATGTGCGGTCGCGTGGCCCCTGTGTGCCTTGAGATCTTCTGGTGTGCTTTTTTAGAGCTCCTGGTATGTTTATTTTGGGCTGCAAGGCATGTTTTAAGGCCATGTCGCTTTTTGCGAGACTGTGCGCTTTGGAGAGGCAGTTGCATTTTCGGCCCCCGTTATGCTCTTCGGGTCCCGCTGTGTTTATTTGGGGCTTCTGACGCTCATTTGTGGGGCCCAGTACAATTTTGGGGCTTCGGTGCGATTTTTCTGGGTCCCAGCGCGACTTATCGCGCCCAGGCGCGTGGTTCCGGGGACCCAACGCCAGTTTTCTATGCTCAACTCGATTTTTGTGGGTCCCTTTCGATAAAAAAAATAAAGTCCGAATCTCGGCTTGATTTTTCGAGCCCCTGGCGCCATGTTTTTGTATCTCACCTCGATTTTTCGAGCTCCGGTATGTTTTTTGGGGCCGTACGCGATTTGTGAAGGCATCTGATGATATGTTCGGTGCTCCAGAGCCATTTTCCTGACCCGGACACATGCTTTTTGGAATCTCTCCTTATTTTAAAGGGATCCGGCCTGATTTTTTTCGGATACCGATGCGATTTTTTGGCTCACACTGTGCTTGACGTGCATTTTTTATGCCAAGTCCAAATTTTTCGGACTACCCATGGGAATTGTGGGTCCCGAGCGCGATATTTGGGGGGACCGGTTCGAGTTTGCGAGGCACGTTGTACTTAGCTGTGGCCCTAACGCGATCTTGATGGTTCCTGTCGCATATTTTCGGCCCTCTGAGCGAGTTTTCTGGGGCCCGCTGTATTTATTTGGAGCGCCCTGTGTGAATTCTGGTGGACCAACGCGAGTTTTGGTGGATCCAGCGCGATTTTTGCTGGCCCCGGCACGATTCTTGGAAGCTTATCCCTCTTAGGAGGGAGGGGGCATTTGCCCCTTTGATATGCCACTGCGGCCACCGAAGGAGTTTTTTTTTTCAGCCGATGGCACCTTTTGGAGTATAAAAGCCCTCCGGGTAATTTCTTCCGGACCTGTCCTTAATTTTCCAGTGCTGGGGTCGATTTCATCGAGTCTCGGTGTGAACTTTTCGGACATCGAGTTATATTCCTTTATAGGTCCTTATCTTATATTTTTTGGTCCCGGTACGATTCTTCGGTCTTCCGGTGTGATTTTTTGCGATGCCCTGACAAGTTTTTCCCGGTGCCCAACGGGTTTTTGGGGGACCTTGACCCGATTTTTCAGGCCGCAGATTGACATTCCGGTTGATAATTGATTTTGGGGTCAGCTGCAACTTTTGGGGCTCCGGTGCGACCTTTTGGGCCCCCAGCGTGATTTTCAAGGGCCGCGACACGACTTTTTTGAGTCCAATGTAATATTTTGTGTCCCGACGTGCTTGGATCCCTAGCGCGAGTTTTAGCGACCTCGACACTTTTTGGGGGTCCAACACGTTTTGGAGGCTTTTGGCGTCATTGTTGGGGCCACAGAGTGATTATCCATGTCCGGATTGCTTTTCGTTTACCCGGCTTCATTTGTGTACCAATGAGACTGTTGGCGAACGGTACGCCTGTCGTGCCACTAGCGTGATTTTCATGGTCCAGGCGTGACTTTTTGATACCCCAGGCTCAGCGTGATTTTCAGGGGCCCGGGCCGGATCTTTTGGGACCCATATCGTGATTTTCAAGGACCCCAATACGACTCCTACCATTTATTAGGGCTTCTTCTTGCAAATTATAGGCCTCCTCTCGCGTCTTAGAGGACTCTTCCCATTTCCTGGAGCCTCTTTATCGGTTTTGGATGTCTCCTCGTGTATCCTACCCTCCTCCATATTCAATGGTCCTCCTCTCCCGTCTCGGAGGACCTCCTGCCACGCCCCGTGGGCCTCCTCCTTTGTCCTAGCAAAGCCTTACACGTCTTGAGGGATCTTCAATTTTGGAAACCTCATCTCCTTCCATACCTGCTACCACTCCCATCTTAAGGGCCGCCTCTCATTTCCTGGGAACTCCTTCCGGTCTTCGGGGCCTCATTGGGCCCTGGGGACTTCCTACTTCGTCTTGAGGGACTCCTCTCGAGTCCGGCAGGGGTATCCTTTCCTCTTCTAGAAGCCTTCTTTTTCAAATTAAGGGCCTCCTCTCACGTCCGGGGCCTCCTGCTCTGCGTTTTGATTCGATATTTGTCAATTTTAAGGGTGGCCTCTTATCTCCTGGTGGACTCCTCTTCTCTTCCAGGTGCCTCCTCTTCCAAATTACAAGCAACCTTCCTATCTCAGCTGCCTTTCCATTTACTGGAGACCTTCTTACCCGTCTTGGAGCCTTCTTTCTCGCCTGGGAGTCATCTATCTTATCTAATGGCCTTTCTCTCCTATTTTAGGGGCCTCCTAACTCATCATGGGGTCTCATTTCCAATCGTGTGTCGTCCTCTTCCGAATTAGGTGCCTCCTCCCACGTTTCTGGATCATCCCCTTTCAATCTTGGTGGAACCTTACCCGTTTTGGACCTGCTTTTGCGTCTCCGAAACCTCATCTCAAATCCACTGGCTTTTTCTTCCATCTTAGGGCCTCCTCTCATTTTCTGGGGCCTCCCTTCCCGTATTTGGGCCGCCTTTGCGATCCTGGGGGCCTCCTTTGCAATCCTGGGGGCCTCCGTGCCAATTGTTGGCACTCTTTTGATTTCTGGGGCCTCTTATCCTCTCCTAGGTGACACCTTTTTCAAATTAGGGGCTTCCTCTCACGTCTTGGGGGCCTCCTCACCTGTGTTTGGAGCCTCATTATCCTTTTAGCATGGTGCTTTTGCGTCATAGTCCCAAATCTTCTCTCCTAGGGTCCTCTTCTTCCAAAATATGGGCCTCATCTGGCTGGTCTCAGTGGCCTTCTCTCATTCCTGCGGAGACCTTCTTACCCATCCTGGGGCTCCCTCTTGCGTCCGGAGAAATCTCTCCTATCATTCCTTATTTTCTATTGTAGCGGCCTCCTCTTCCATCTTTGGAGGCCTTGTTTTCCAAATTAAGAAAATCCTTCCACCGATCGGAAGCCTTCTTGTCTAACCCGGGTGGCTTCTTGTCCATCTCTGTGGCATCCTTTTCATCCTGGGGTCCTCCTCCCAATCTCTGTCCTACGTCTCTTATAGGGACCTGATTAGATTTCCTGGGGGCCTCGTTGCCAGTCTTGGGGCCTTCTTGACAGCTTGATCTTCTGTCTCGTCGGCTTCCTTGCTCACCTCTTTCCTGTGCATTTCCGGATAGGGGCCTCCTCAAATGTCAGGGGGGTGGCGCCCCTCCCCCAGTCTAACGGCAGGGGGCGACTGCCACCGCTGCCCTCAGGTGGCGACGCCCCTGGTCGTTGGAAAGGCTCAGGCTGACTGAGAGGGTCGCACCAGTAAATAGAGCACCTGAGCCGACGACGAGGGCCCACCTGAACCGACGGAGATGGCCTCAAGCGGTCGGAGAGGGCCTCGAGCCGACATGGGCCACCTGTACTTGCTGGGGGCCCGGAGAAACTCCCTTGACGCCACGAAACTAAGGAATACTAGCACCACCCATGGTGCAATGCTACCTGCAATGAAGATGAGACACGTTCGGAGCACCCTTCCACCCACGATCAACAAAAATCATGATGGAGGAACTAAAGATCAGAGAGCACTAAAATGCTTGATCCCCTTAGATGAACCATGGATCCGCCACTGTGCATAGGTCGCAAAGGATAAGTCGCCCAAGAGATGTGGGCAGGAGAACCATGCCTGCTCTGTTGCTTCCCATGCAGGGGAGGCTCACATCTACCCTTCGAACTACATCTGCCATGGTACGATTGTTTCAGGCTATGCTTCCTGAAATGTACTACTCCCTGTCAAACCATGAAAACATTACAGACGTAGACATCCACCGCTGTCCGTTCTTTTCGGCTATGCTTCTTAAATCGTATTGCGCCCTGCCAAACCAGGAAGGCATCCCAGATCACACAGCACGATAAAAGGACCAATGACGTCCAGATACAGCAGCAGATACATTAAATATCGGCTCAATTAGGACGTCGACATTCTTTCAGTTCTCACGTGTGTCACAGGACGGTCGCGAACACCAAATTCCAATTAACGCCGATCGCTGTGGGTGGCAGATAGCCGCACACGGGTCGAACAGCCGAGTGGCCCCCACCAAACCCGACAGGTGCCGGGAACAGGCGGCACGTGGGCCTGTCATCTCGTGTGTGACCAGACCAAGGGTGCGCCAATCGCACCATTATCGCAATCATTCCGGGCGAGGAAATTTGAAATAAGCGGAATCGTCCATCTTTGCGGTCAAACACGCGAGAGACTGTTGGATTGTAGGGCGCCGTCGACTGGTTGTTCGCTGGCGGGCTGGGCACACGATTCATCTGATAACTATAAATATATATATATATATATATATATATGTTTGTGTGCGTGTGGTTTGTGTATGTGTATATGTCTGCATGTGTATGGTGTGTATGTGTGTGTGTGTGTGTGTGTGTGTGTGTGTGTGTTTGTGTGTGGGTATGAGTGTTTAAGATCGACCTTGGACAGACATTTGTCGTCGGTTCTATCCAAGCAGTTGCAACAGACGGTGGGATTCTGTCGGTCGCGAGATTAGAGCGCCGGCCCGCTGGCGCCTGTTGTATTGCGCTCATTCAGGAGCATGCCTTGTCTTAGCAAATCATTCGCCCGCACTCAAACAGCACCCCACAATGCACAAATGCCATGGTAAGGCGCCTGAGAGATTGATTAAATGACTGATGCACGGAAAGCCCGCAAGCCTGTCACGGCCTGCAGCGCCAAAGGATCGAAGGACCGGCGCACGTTGACTATTCCTTTAATTCTCCGGTTGGGCTTGTAATCGAGACGTGCCTAGTGAATGTGTCTAAATGGAGGAGTTGACAGCGACGGTAGACTATCTGACTTAGATAGAATATACGGCGATTGTGAATATCATGGCGACGCATACTGCAATACGGAATATTGAAGCACATGAGGCATACTGAAATATCCCTCATGAGCGTTGCCAAAAATAATTGATCATATTGTTAAGTACCCAGCAGTTTCCCATCTGACCTGACTGTTGCATTGGTGGTGATGGTGATGGTGGTGACTAGTGACTAGTGACCAGTGACTAGTGACCAGTGACTAGTGACCAGTGACTAGTGACCATTGACTAGTGACTGACTAGTGACTATGGCTAGGGACTAGTGACTGGGGATCAAAGGTGATACGGTTTGATGCGGGTTGTTGATGCGGTTTGTTGATACGGTTTGTTGATACGGTGTGTTGATACGGTTTGTTGATGCGGTTTGTTAATACGATTTGTTGATACGGTTTGTTGATGCGGTTTGAGTTACATAGCTGTTAAGCACGGAATGGCATTGGGTCGTGGTAAAGATGATGCTCACTTGTCTACGACGATGGTGCGGTGTAGGACAGATAACCGACTTAATTTCCGCTATGGGTACGGAACGCTGCCAAGTCGGTCCATGATCATGGCCTAAGGGCCAATTATGGTCGCGACATGTGGTGATATATACTTGACACATAGTTTAGTTGGCATTGCTATTATAGTTGTGGTTTATTGTCCCCAATATATTACGAAAAGCTGCAATATACTGCATGCCATTAAATTGAATAGCGAGTGACGGGACATATTGTTCCATGCTTGTAAATTATTATGATATGCATGAGGTTACCGTATGTATGCATGCGGCTACTGCATGTAGGCATGCGCATTTGGTTGCTACACTTTAAACAATTTGACCACCATACACTTCGGACATGTCGAGGTTCACTGACCACTGCGTGGAGCGATGCCATAAGATTTCGAATTTACGCACAGTTTGATTTGGCACCGGGAGGCTTCACCGCATGCTCGATCAATAGCGTCCCGCCAGTACGTGCCGCCGCTGTGCGCGTCGATACGTCGATAAGATACCATCCCGGGTTATGGTGGGGACGGACGCAGCATTTTGCACCTGGTCGCACATCTACGGCACCTTTCAAGCTGGTGTCGACTGTCAGCTGAATGGGAGCTAGGCGCACAAAGACTATTTATACGTTACCAACGCGTGCGGCTTTTAGCGTAGACCATTATTCGGAGCGATGAAAACGAGCGCTGATGGAGGTAGATGAATGCCGCCAACGCCGGTGAGTTACCTGCATGAACTACCTGGTGATTTGTAATTATGCCCCACGCACAGCAGTGACACGACCTGTCTAGTGGGTGTCGTTCGCTGCGATCACTCATGACCACCCACCATCACTAACGTTAGCTGGTCATCAATGACCACCCGATCAAGAGTGTGGGTCGCATGCAACGACACAGCGGTGGTCGGCCCATTAAGGCCCATTAAGGCACTTATGGCAGTGCCTCGCCGGAGTACAGCTGGAAAGTATTTTCTTATTTTATTTTCGTACAAAATTGTGCTTTTATCCGCTGGAAAATAGCAAAGGAAAAAAACTAGAAACAAATATGCATGGATGACTCATAATTATAGTGAAAATTGAAGTTCACATTTGCATCTTGGCTTCAAAACAGCTCTATCACTGATCGGCAGAGGAAAGCCTCTTGCAGATATCGCCATATATTGCGCTTTCGATTCATAACAAGCGCAGGGTGTGCGGCCATATTGGAGTGGAGGCTATTGTACTTTCAATGGAGATCGCTGTGTGAATGACACTTTTGAGGTACATCGGGTCATGTTTTACACACAAATGTTCCCGTTGATTCGTGAAAATAAGGGTATGTGCGGAATTGTGGGGCAGGAGCAAGTTTCCTACCCACCCACTTTGGTAGGTACGAAAAGTGGCAAATACTACAATGGAAAACCCAATGAGGAAGTCTGTTCGTGACCAGTGGGCTTTTACTGGGCTTTGATGTGATCCTCAGTGAGCTGTATAAATTACTTGCATTAACTAGTGTTTCCAGGAGGGACATCTCAGTCCAACCAACAACCAAAAAGAAACAGCCTGATTTGGAGCAAACTTGTTCTTCAACCTTAAGTTATGCAAAACCTGGTAGGACTTTGTGAAACAGTGTTGCTCTGAAATCATGCTTAGGTAGTTAGGCACCTACTAAGCTTTCAAAATCCAAATTTGTGAGAATTGGTTTTTACTTGGCCCTACCAAACGACCCAAACCCAACTTTTGGTATCTGCGCAATGCGTGCGATTTGGGTAAATATATAGAAGAAACCCCTATGGCACTTTTAGTAAAAAGTGCGTTTTTCCAGCGTCATGTGATTTGACAGATTTTCAACTTCATGTCATTGGGAAATGAAAACTTTTTGACATAAGCACTTCAAGGTGTACTTACATCTCAATAAGCAGTCATTTCACCAAGAAAAGAATATCAAAATCAAACAAATAACAATTCAAGCAACCACAATAATTATTTTTTGTGACAATGCGGATGTAGGCAATACCCCTCGCTTCAACTAAATACGGGAAGTATACGGAAAAGTGCTTTGCGTGGGGCAGTATACATAGAAGAATAATGTAATATTACAATATAAACCTAACCCAACTTAACCTGACCTAACCTAATCTAACCTAATCTACTAATGTTAGATCACCTAAGCCTACTGATATTGGATCACCTAAACCTACTGGTGTTGGATCACCTAATATCACTACATCACGGAAGGATTACCGATCATCTGCAGTATTAATGCTATGTGACATGATTTTAAATAAAGAAAATCTTGCTTGTATGTGATTTTCCAAAGAAATGGCATCCAAAGAAGTTGCTGGGTATGCTTCAATTAGTCCGGTCCATGCATTTCTGCTTCTGGTTTGCTTTCTATATCATTACGAAATAACTTCTTTTTTTTCTTTTTTTTGATAAAAAATGATTGGATTTCCTTAAATACAACGTTTTTGTTGTGCCATGCTTCAGTAGAATGGACAAAAGTAGTAATTTCTATAGTAGGAAAAAGTGTTGACAGTCCATACAATGATTGTGTTTGTGTGTGTGAAAAAGTAGTCATGTAAAAACACATTTGATGTAAAAATACCTTGCATAATGTTTGCTTCCGTTTGCCAAATTTCATGCACAACTTAGCGTTACTAAATTAATTGTGGTTTTTCAAACAATTGTGATCAGAAACTTTTCATTTTAGCCAACATTATTCCTCGGTCTGCCCCTGGATCTATGGAATCCATGTTCTGTCTCAGTATATATATATATATATATATATATATATATATTTGTCATCGATAACAGCCTCATAAATATTGCTGATGAGTCCTTGAAACACGGTTTTCATATCTATCGTATAAGGAAAAATTATCATCAACAAGAAAGGACCAGGGAGACCAGCGCTGCTTTGGGAAGCCCAGGCAGTGGAGGATACAGGGGGATCTGGAGGCATGTAAGGTGGCGCCCCTCCAGCCGGAAAAAGGCTCCCCTCCGAGAAGGCTCAAGTGCATCTCTACCTCAAAGTTTTCAGCCAGAGGCACCCCTAAGAGAAACAGCTGCGAATTTTCGGAACGAAAAAAATAAGGTGGGGAAAATTAGAACACATTTTGTTCCGGAAGGAGGGTGGAGGGGAGGGGGTACAGTCGCGATTTGTTTTGCCTCACCTCATTTGGGTGTCTCGGACCGCCCCTGCAATGACATTGGTTAATGGCACTCCGTTAGGTACATCAATGCTCATTCTTGGCTTCCAACGAATATTGGAGACATCAGACGAGCAGCTAATTAATTGTGTTGGTAAAATGGTAAAATCTACGAAAGTGCAAAGATTCATGAGCAAGTATGACTAATCACGGCTTTTAATGTTGCATTTAACGCCAGTTGTAGACACACTCCTCTGGTAACGTGCATTTAACGGGCGGGTTCCGCCACTACTAAGATGGTGAGATATATGATAGCACTTACCAAGCCAGGGGCATTTCTAAGGATGGCCGACATGGTAGCAAGGCCAGGTCACCATTGGCCAACTTGGACCAACATAATAATCCAACATACATCTCAACGTCCGAACCAACATACTGAGGCCAGCCACGTTAAGTGGCTTGGATCCGACCTGGTCCGGGTTTACGGAGCTCAAACAGCGTCCGGGTATTCTGACTAACACGTATTATTCGTTGTTCCTGTTTTGTCTTGGTTTTGGAAGAAATATCACAAAAGTCACAGCAACAGCAGCACGGCTTCGCCTGGCTATCCCCCCAAAACATCAGTGGAAGTTAGTCCCCCTCCTCTATCACTGTGTGTGTTAGCTCTGTCATCAAAGGCGAACCGGCCCACTATTCTCATTTCTGGTAAAAACGTAACAATGTGTACTACATATCAGGCTTCATTCATGACATTTTTGTTCTGCATTGCATTTCGTCGCTTGTCCGCAACACTTCGTACGAATGCACGTGTGCTTCTTTTGCATAGATGAGTGTAGGCCTAATACTTTGGTTCGAACAATTTAAAAATAAAAAGTGCAGTTTTGTAACAACAGCCGAACTCGTGCGGCTTAGCGATGTTAAATGTCTCCGTGAGTTCACGTGCATGCGCAAGTTTGTGTTGGACACCCCAAGGTCCACGCTGTTTACCAAAAATGCCGCACAACAAATCTGCTAAGTAAAGCCATAAACAGAAGATAGGGTATCCCACGACGAACATGCTACAAGTCGTACCCTACACATTTTGGAAGGCGAGTGAGTGAGGATTATGATTTATGCATGTGACAACGTGTTGCCGCCAACGACCTTAGTGAGCCATATAATGGATACCGAGGTGAAGAACATGACCGACGTGTCATCTATAAGGGTGACGGCCCAGCCAAACTCGGCTCGTGCCCTATGTCTATTTCCAATTTCTCAAGGATTACACAGTACTCTAAAGCCGAGACACGCACCAAAATTTTCATCTTTCCGCCCTGCCAAGCCGGAAGCATCGATCCTGGAGGTTGCTCAACAGCGTGGGGATTATGCAACACGCTGAAAAATGTGTCATCCGTCACGAACATATCGAAAAAATATCGAAAATTGTTTCACACTCTCATTGCTAAGCTGCCAACTTTTTTCACCTCTGTTCACATATTTTATTTCTCGGACCGGCAATATGCGTACTTAAAATATCCATTGAGTTTAATGGCCGGTTGTCCTGTTGTTCACATTTTCCTTTGACCTGCACCTTCAGCTGGTCGGCGTTGCAAAGCTTGCGTCTTTCATGCAGTTTCACTTCTCCGAGTCGCAGTCGGGTAACGGTCATGGCAGCTTCCTAAGCGTTATAGAAATTCAAGTTCTCCGGCAACTGTCGAGTGAATTAGGTGTCGTCTGAACTAAATGGATACAAAATACGGCCCGAGTGATTTACGATCTGTCATACATCATGTTTATTGCAGAAGTTTGTTGCTTAAGTCTGAATGTGGTGACGTTTGCAATGGCAGCCACCTCAGAGAATAGTGCTGAGACGCAGATCAAATTAACTGAGCCTGATGCATTTCTTGACGCGCATTTGTGCGACTTGTGGCGCGGCCATTTTGATGGCTGAGCAATGCAGAATAATAATGGTTCTCAGCTTCCGCTTTTCTTCCTAAACTTGGTTAATAACCGGAGATTATCGCATCGATGTAGCGTTTGCCAGATCACCTGACCATCGCCACCCGACCACGGATATTTAATGTCATTAAGGGCAGTGTCAAGACAGTCTGGAATCGAAGTGGAAACCAACACTTGGCAGAAGCCCGCTTTAACCTCTCCAAAGAAAAGTTGTGAACTCCTGTAATGTTTCCTTTCTAGAAAGATTCCGAATCATCATGGAATGCAAAATGATAGCTAGAAATAAGAGGCTAATTGCTAAAGAATTATCAACTAGCAAAAGAACGTCAACGATGATCGGTGCCCTGTAATCTACCTTGAACTCATGAGTTGATTACACAACTCATGAGTTGATTACACAACTCATGAGTTGATTACCTTGAACTCATGAGTTGATTACCTTGAACTCATGAGTTGATTACCTTGAACTCATGAGTTGATTACCTTGAACTCATGAGTTGATTACCTTGAACTCATGAGTTGATTACCTTGAACTCATGAGTTGATTACACAACTCATGAGTTGATTACCTTGAACTCATGAGTTGATTACCTTGAACTCATGAGTTGATTACAAAACTCATGATATTTGACTCATTAGGTTTAGGTGTGATTAAGCATTACTGAACAGCATCTGACATTTCATATCATCTTGCATATCTAGCCGGGGATACTGAAAATATGCTGCAATGCTGCACGAATGAACTATTCAGTATCGTCACTATACCTAAATATGTGGGATGCTTTAAATGATAGAGTGTTTCGTGTAGTATCAAAATATGTTATGTTTTTAAACCGGTATGGCTAGCCTGATGTATATATATATATATATATATATATATATATATATATATATATATATATATATATATATATATATATATATATATATATATATATATATATATATATATATATATATATATATATATATATATATATATATATATATATATATATATATATATATATATATGTTTATTCATGTTATATATATGTTTATTCATGCATTATATATACACGTATATATATATATATATATATATATATATATATATATATATATATATATATATATACATATATACGTGTATATATAATGCATGAATAAAACGAATACGTCTTCAAAGGAGTTTAAGAGATGCACTCCCTCCCCCTAAGAGGTCGCGTCATGCCATGGCATGTTAGCACTGCACTACTTTCACTACCATGACACTACTGGATCTACTATCTAATCTGTTCAACGCCTCGAGGTTCGAAGCATTAAGAGCACTGTTACGCAGATGACAGTGGTCATTAAAACACTTGCTGTGTACCTATGTATATCGTTTCATGTATCAAATATTCATATATCAACAGTCCATGTAGGTTTGTCGGTAGAAAACAAACTTAATCGGCATGTTGTCTTTTCTTTTCATATTTCGACGTCATTTGACGCCCATAAGATTGTCCCTGTGTCTACGTCATGGGGGGTTGACATCTTTAGCCGATACTCACTAATCTACCGAAAGTTAATTCCAGGATATGGGACTGGGATGACAAATTTGAGTCGGAAACTGGAACATTTTTAAAGATAGCATTGAAAAATTAAGCACGAAAAGAACGGTGTTGAAGATTGTGCTCCGTAAACTTGTAAATAGTGTGAAATGATTAGTTTGATGTTGTCAATACTGCAAACTAGGGTTGGGACGGCGCAGAAAGTTGCCGCCCCACCCCCAACCCGTGGGCTAAATCCATCAGTGTGCATGTCGACCCATACTTCATCTAGCTAACCAACGCTTTTAATTTTCCTCTTAGAAACGCTGCTTAAATGATGGTTTGGCCTCATTCAGCAAAAGCTCTTGGCCGGAAGTGGAGCTTTGAAGAAATCCTGGGCATGACCAATCAGTGCTAGCGTTGTTCAATTCGATGCGAATTGTAAGGGCGGGCGGGTTGGGCCCTGTTAAAATCTGTAATTTGTGGGGATCTCAGCCGAGTATTCCCCATGTATGAGCTCGAACTCTTGTAAAGTGATAGTGGAGTTCAATTATGCTCGTGATAATCTCCTGAGTCTTCGGAACAACTGTACCGTAGCCTCCCACCCCCATATCAAAAGAAAGCCCTAAGTGCATCCGTGTTCTATATTTACTAAGCAAGAGGAAAACACTTGCATAGGCTCTGCTGAACGCAAGATGCAAATTTTCAGGAACACGAAAAGTCATTTTAACCTAAAATAGCACATGACTTGCACATTCAGCTTGCACGACGGCCCCGATTCTCGGGCACTTGTTATACATACATCAAATAGTGTTATTTACAAAAGAAGCGACCCCGGGCCTGTGACGGTAAACTTCAGAACCAAAATAGGTAGTCGAAGCTGAAGGGGGTGGTGTGAACTTCCTTGCCCCCAATCAGAACTACTTTCCGACGCCAATGGTGTACTGTACTGGAAAGCAGGCGCAAAGTATTTCATGAAATAGACTAGCCTGCTGCTCAATCTAGTTGAAATCTACCCTGGCAAAATCGACTATTACCCATCTTCACGAGGCTTTTCAGCGCACGTTTAGTGGTACACTTTTAGCAGAAGAACTTGAGCTGATGTCTGATTTTGAACTATATTTTGCAGTATTTTGGTTAATCTTATGGAATAGATTCATCATGTGTATCAGTACAATTGATTTATTTATTTATTGACAAGTACAAACAATGAAGTGCATGATATGCCTACGTGTTTATATTCGTGCAATCATAAGCACTAGGACTTTCCCTTAGACGATTCCGCATCCCTTGTCTTCCCACTGAAAGGTACTGGGCGCCAAATATTACCACCTCGTTTTGCATTTGGTTAGCCCCTCCCTTGAAAGCATCATCGATGACATCATGCGTGCATACTGCGTGTAATGCACCTCAGTGTAACTTTTCAAACTTTGTATTTTCAATAAACAGTGTCCGTACCCCATTGTTGTAATTTTTTTTAAAAATAAATGTAATCCGAGTTCTTGTTGGGGTGGCTTTATGAACCAGGGTCCTATTGCTAAGCAGAGCTTGTTGCGTGAACCCTGGCCCCACCACCCGATCCATTAATTCCAGTTCAACGGCAGAATTTTGACCGAAAGTTTAACGTGCCGTCAATGCACCGACACGGCCGCCCGGTAGCTCGTCCCCGGCCTTATCGGGCCAGCTGCCAACTGACCCTCCCAGCCAGGGGCTAAATGCGAGCGCGCGAAGCGACTCGAACCCTGCGTTGCCAGGACAGGGGAAACCAGAGCAGGCCAGCGCTTTAACCAACTGAGCTACCGGGTCTAAGCTAGCTCTAACCAACTGAGCTACCACATTGTTGTGTGGTTATGGAGAATTTCTGACTCGCTGCCATATTCGCGCCAAACATGGCAGCCAAAGATAATGTGGGTTCGGTCGCCCACGAATAAACAGTCTAACCCCGGAAGCCGCAGCGTTTGGACCGTCCCAACCGTCTATGAGTTACAATAATTTTTAGCTCCAACCAATAGGAGACATAAAATGGCGCGGTCGGTGTGCTCGTAGACGGACAGTGCTCTCGTGGCAGACAGTTCGTGTGCGTGCGGAGTGTGGTGAACTCCAGTGACTGTGACCTGGAATCCCGGCCCCACGGGGCATGGATGACGGAGCAGGGGCGTCGGAAGGCATGGCGGCCGGAGAGCCGGCCACCGAGGCAAAGCCGTCGCCCGTGGAGCTGCTCACGCAGCTGGTGGCCCAGCAGCAGCAGCAACAGATGGCCCAGCAGCAGCAACAGTTGACCGTGCTCATGGAACGTGGACTGCTTCGCCCGAGGCGCCGGGCGATTAATCCATCGCTCACGGCGCCCGAGGCGCCGGGCGTGGCCGCGCCTGCCGGCCCGCGGACGGGCAACGCCGCGGCAGCCCAGTGGCTGTGGCAGGCTAGCCGACGTGCGCACCGACAAGTGTGGTCGCTGTGGTTCAGCTCCGCACACTGAAGACTGGCTCTGCAGGGCGCGGGGCCGCAGGTGTTTCCAGTGTAATGGATACAATTATTTCTCCTCTGTCTGCCGTCAACGCAGTGACAGCGGCCGCCGGCGGCGCGTGGCTAGTCCCGGACGCGGCCGCCAGGGTCAAGGTCGGTCGATTGACAGTTCCGGAAGTCGCCGACAGGTGTCGCAAGTCAGCGGCGGAGATCGCGGGCGGCGAAAGTCGCGCCCGCCCCCGACGGCGGCAAAAAATCTGATGATCTCAGATGTGGTGCTAAGAGGGGTAAGAGCCCGGCGCTCCCCCCAGGTGCACCTGATGTTGCATGTACCTGGTGGATCGATTTCAGACACGGTCTGGACTCCGGATACTGGAGCTGAAGTATCCGTGATGCCTCTACGAGTAGCGGGCAAACTGGGAATTCATCAGCGGACTTGCTGCGTTCCTCGGACAAGCTGTATGCGGCCGACGGGCACGAATTCCCATGCCTGGGGACGTGTGACGTCACCCTTCAGCTCGGTGACGTCGTCCACACCATAGCGGTGGCGATTGTTCCGACACTGCACAGTGCCCTGCTATCGTGGCACGATTCTGTGAAGTTCCGGATCCTGCCTGCTGAATTTCCACAGCAGATCGGCAGCGTCAGCTGTGGATCAGTGACCTGGGTCGCAGATATCAGATACCCGGCCGAGGAGCATCTGGACTGGGACGCCGGACCCCCGCCGAGCCGCAGGGTACGGCCACGGCGGGTGAACACACAGCCAGGCAGGCTGTGTCTCGGCAGCCACCCGTGTGGGACGCCGCACGTCAGGCTGTGCCATCCGTGAAAGTTCGGATGCAACATTTTGCTGCCATGAAGAATGCCTTTCCACGAGTGTTCGACACGTCGAAATTACGGGAGATGGCAGGCAGACCAATGAAGATGAAAAGAAGGAGGAGAATGATGTGAAAAATGAAGGAGGATGCAACACCAACGGCTTTCTCAACGGCTCGCAGCATCCCGTTCTGCTGGCGAGAGGACGTTCGTTCTCAGCTAGAGGAGCTGATGTTAAAGGACATCATCGAGCCGGTGGAACACCCGACAGCATGGTGCCATCCCATCGTGCCGGTGGCCAAGCGATCTGAAGGGTACGGTATCTGGATGTCGCCTGACAGTGGACTTCACCCGGCTCAACCGTTTCGTGAGGAGGCCTGCGTACCCGGTGCGGTCCACGCACGACGCCGTGACGCCGATCCGCCGTGGCGCCGTCTACTTCACCAAGCTCAACAGCAAGTCTGAGTATCATCAGATCGCCATCCTTGAAGATGATCGTGATCTCACGACTTTTATCACGCCCTGGAGCCGCTTCCGATTCAAGCGCGCCAGCACGGGCCTGATCTCTTCCAGCGACGAATACAACCGACGGGGTGGGACGCAGCACTTGGCGATGTGCCGAACACATGCCAGGTGGTGGACGACCTGCTGGCGTTCGACAAGGACTACAGCCAGCTTATCCGCCGTGTCTGGGAGCTGTGACAGAGGTGTGACAAGCACAGTATCACACTCAACCTAGTGAAGTGCGCTTTCGCTAAGTCAGAAGTGAACTTCTGCGGATTCCAGATCGGCGCATCCGGCTACACCGCGGACAAGAAGAAGTTCCGGGCCATCGCCGAGTTCCCGTAGCCCACAAGCCTTACATACCTGAGGTTATTCCTCGGTCTCGCCAATCAGCTGGCGAGTTCTCGTCTGACGTCACAGCTGCTGCAGAGCCGCTCCGACAGCTTCTCCGGCCCAAGATCGCGTGGCTGTGGACGCCGGATCACACCGTAGCCTTTAAAGACGTGAAGAAGGCGTTGGTGTCGACACCCATTCTGGATTTCTTCGACCCCCAGCGTCGAACCGTCCTGGAAGCCGACGCTGCGCGTCTCCGCGGCCTTGGATTCTGCCTACGACAGCAGGATGAGGTCGGATGGTGGCGTCTCATCCAGTGCAGTTCCCGCTTCCTGTCTGACGTCGAGACGAGGTACGCGGTCATCGATATCGAGATGCTAGCCCTAGCTTGGGCATGCAGGAAGTGATCGCTGTACCTCAGCGGTTTACAGCGTTTCGAGGTGGTGACAGACCATCGGCCTCTCATTCCGATCCTGAACGCGAAGAGCCTAATTGACATTGAAAACCCGCGGCTCCAGCGTCTTCGTGAACAGGTGATGCGGTTCAACTTCTGGGCCACATGGCGGAAGGGCAAGCTAAACGTCATCCCAGAAGCATTGTCTAAGGCTCCAGTGGACATCCCATCGGCAGAAGATGAGGAAGCCGAGAAGGATGTGTCCCACCAGATCGCCAGCATGGTCACCCGACTGGTCACCGCAATGCAGGAAGACGGATCTTGCGTGTCTCAATTCGAAGATTCAACGCTGAAGAAGGTCCAGTCAGCTGCTGACAGCGATCCAGAGTGCATCGTGCTGAAGGAAGTGGTCCTAGCTGGATTTCCAGAACACAAATCTCAGCTGGACCCCTGCTACGACCCTACTGGGGTGTACGAGATCGTCTGACGGTAGACGGCGGCCTGATTGTCTGTGGACAACGGCTGGTCGTACCCAGAGGTCTCCGACAAGAGACACTGCAGAGACTCCACGCCAGTCACCAAGACCGGACCGGACGAAGAAGCACGCTCGACAAGTAGTCTACTGACCGGGAATGGATCAGGATATCGCTAACGTCATCGGTGTCTGCCGTGTGTGTCAGACGCATCTCCCGAGCCAGCAAAAGAAGTCGCTGATATCTGAGAAGACGCCCACCTGAGTATTCGAGGCGGTATCAGCCGACTATTTTTCCTGGGCTCGACGTACTTGCCTCGTGTAGGTCGACAGACTATCTGGCTGGCCGTTCGTGTCCCACGTCACTGGGGAAGCGACCGCCCGAGACCTCGTGTCACAGCTGCGAGGTCTGTTCACTAGCACGGGCGTGCCCTGCGTTCTGCGCACGGACGGTGGCCCTCAGTTCGCAGCTCGGCGCACTCGGGATTTTCTCCAAAGGTGAGGTGTGGAGCATCAGATCTCCACGCCGCACTTTCCCCAGTCCAATGGACAAGCGGAAGCCGCGGTTAAGGCGGCGAAGAGGTTCGTCATGAAGGCAATGGTGGACGGCAACCTCACACAGACTCGTTTGGGCACGGCCTGCTCGAGTTGCGCAACACACCGCGAGCGGACGCCCGCTTGCCAGCACAGGTGGTATATGGCCATCCGCTACGGTCAGCGGTGCCGGCGCACCACCGTACATTCGCCAGAGTCTGGCAGAAGGCAGCCGACCTCTGCGACAAGAAAGCCGAGGACATGGGGCGCCACACAGCGGAGCGGTATGACTCCTCGGCGCACCCGCAGCGTCCTCTGCGTCCGGGCCAGAATGTCCTGCTCCAGGACGAAAGGTCGGGTCTGTGGGACCGGTCCGGCACAGTCGTAGCGGTCGGAAGATGGCGCGACTATATCATCCGTATGCCCAGCGGTCGGACATACTGGCGGAACCGCCGGTACCTCCGACCCCTCCGCCCTCTGGTGACCGTCCCGATCGGGCCGCAGCGTCACGACGGCGGTAGCGGCGGGTAGCAGCCCGCCGAGGCTGTCCAGGTCGGTCTGCAGCAGCACGGCGCTCCTCACGAAGGCCAGCGGAGCGCCCGGCAGGAGCCGCCGACAGATCCTGCCGGCGAAACGAACGGCGGCCAGGACGCCGCCTGTCGACAGCAGGCAGCGGATGGCGGCTTGGACAAGATCGACGGTCATGTGACCAGTGATGACCGAGTGCCGAGACGCGGGACTCGTCGTCGCCGAAGCCGAGTCTCATGGTAGTGACCAGGGGCGGAACTACGTACCACAATGTGTAGCCAGTCCTGGTGGTGCCCGTCAGTGCTATCGTACTATCCGTGCTACTTCCGTGCTTCGTACTATCGTACTATCGTGCTATCCGTGCTATCGTACCTGTGCTACATTGCGCTTTTGGCGATGTTTGACGACTTGTCAGACGCAGATGAGTCCAGTGATTGTGCGTCTCGGGAAGGTGTTGTGTGGTTATGGAGACTTTCTGACCCGATGCCATATTCCCGCCGAATATGGCAGCCCAAGATAATGTGGCCGCCCACGGATAAACAGTCTAACCCCGGAAGCCGCAGCGTTTGGACCATCACAACCGTCTATGAGGTAGAATCACTTTGAGGTCCAACCAATAAGAGACATAACACCCATTGCCATTTTCTAATAGTCATAATTGAATTTAATTAAATTCTTGTCGGTCAGAAAATGGTGCGGAAACAGCATTGCAGTACTAATTGCAAGGCGCCCATAACCATAATTCAAACTGATTTATGTGACTACAGCCACCAGCAATTGAGCAGCCACTGCAACACAATTATTGTCACGTGACACCGCCTTGACGAGTCTTGTCGCCAGAAATTAGCGCTTACGAGCGGCTACCATGGCTTTCAAATTAGCTCCGGCTGTTCGATTATCAAAATTAGCCGTGGCGCACGCTGGTCGTCGATCTAGCCACATGACTTGGCCTGTATGTCGCCGGACTGGTCGTCGATCTAGCCACATGACTCGGCCTGTATGTCGCCGGACTGGTCGTCGATCTAGCCACATGACTCGGCCTGTATGTCGCCGGACTGGTCGTCGATCTAGCCACATGACTCGGCCTGTATGTCGCCGGACTGGTCGTCGATCTAGCCACATGACTCGGCCTGTATGTCGCCGGACTGGTCGTCGATCTAGCCACATGACTCGGCCTGTATGTCGCCGGACTGGTCGTCGATCTAGCCACATGACTCGGCCTGTATGTCGCCGGACTGGTCGGCTGGACGTACTGGTGGCGTCGGCTGGTGTAGTATGTTGCCACCTGGCCGCGCCAGCAGCAATGTGTGTTCCTGTCGGGCTTGCGCTCTACTACCGAGACACAGCGGCTCTGACCCAGTGCGGCGTCACACGCAGCGAAACGGCGACACAGGCGACACAGCGACACAGGCGACACAGCGACACATGTGACACAGCGACACATGTAACACAGCGACACATGTAACACAGCTACACCGGCCACACCGGCCACACCGGCGACACAGCGGCGCTGGACCAGTTTGACATCACACGCAACGAAACGGCGACACAGGCAGCACAGGCGACACATGTGACACAGCGGCGTTGGACCAGTTTGACATCACACGCAACGAAGCAGCGACACAGGCAACAGAGGCGACATAGGTAACACAGGCGATACAGGCGACACAGGCAACACAGGCGATACAGGCGACACAGGCGATATAGGCGATACAGGCGACATAGCGACATAAGCGACACAAGCGACACAGGCGACACCACGGCGCTGGACCAGGTTGACGTCACATGCAGCTTAGTTCACGCTCTACAACTATCAACGTGGGGTCCTTTGTTATTGAATGTGTTGCAGGTGTAACTATTACAAGTTGGGACATTCTTCTTCTATATGCTTTATTTTCGATGAAGCTACTTCATCGCGAATTCTTGGGGTCCTAACTCAATTCTTGCCGGCGTCAATGGTTGTTTTTAGTGAGACGGTATCAATAATGAAATAGTTGTGTTCAGGAATTGAATGTTTCGCTTTACAAATTTTTTTCTCTCACAAACTGACCGAATCTCCGCATGTACATACGCTATTTTTGACAATCTTCAGTGTACAGACAGTTCTCGTCGGCCGATGAAATTTGGCACGCGCATTGATCGCAGTGTGCGGCACATCTTGACACCACGCATTGATCGCAGTGTGCGGCACATCTCGACACCACTCATTGATCGCAGTGTGCGGCACATCTCGACACCACGCATTGATCGCAGTGTGCGGCACATCTCGACACCACGCATTGATCGCAGTGTGCGGCACATCTTGACACCACGCATTGATCGCAGTGTGCGGCACATCTCGACACCACGCATTGATCGCAGTGTGCGGCACATCTTGACACCACGCATTGATCGCAGTGTGCGGCACATCTTGACACCACTCATTCGCTCCTGTAGGCAAAGGTTGGCACAGAACACCAAACTAAGCCAACAGCATGTAACAGAAACAGATCAGCGATTTTCTCTCGAGGTCCTCTATTTCATAATTTACCCGTTTTGATGCATGGGGGACACATGCAACTTTTGTGAACAAATGCATGTCCAAACAATGCGATGCATAGCATCGAACCCAAGCCACGGCATGACGAGCAAAACATGTATTTTGATATTGTTGCTTCCTATAGATATACTTAATTTTCAATAAATTATACGGGCATTCTTCAGATCAGCGAAATCACACCATGCGGACCAGTCCACTGAGGACAGTCGAAATTCATAAATTTTGTTTCCAATTAATCAAAACTATAATCATCGATCATGCAACTTTATGAATAAGAAGGAAATTACGTGGGCTATATAAAGCAAAATGACAATACAGCAAAAAAACTAATTAACTGATACTTTTCTAAGCAAGAAGTGCATTTGTTGTCTACATTTGCAGGTTCGTTAAATTTTTGGTTCCCTCAACTTGGGAACTAGAATAAAATACGCAAAGCAATCAATATACCTTGGTCATTTTTATTTTTCGTACCGGTGATACGCATTTCAGTAAACCTTTATTCACTTCGCTTACTAAGTAAGCACTTGTTTGACCACAATTGTACCTGCGTCATCCGGGAAGTAAAAAAAGATATCTGCCTGCGTCATTATGGGGCGATGGAAGTTGGAAAAAAATCTTAGCTAGGAATTGAACAGTTCTCGGCTTCTGGAAAAGGCAACGTGACGAGCGAAGAGTACCCGGCTCAAATGCAGCACCGAATACGTCAAAAGATAAAAATTGGCAAGATCTAAAAACATTGTTGAAGCAATGGTGGAAATCCTTAGTGTAATATTGTCATACAGCTACCATATCATGTATATATATATATATATATATATATATATATGTGTGTGTGTGTGTGTATGTGCGTGTGTGTGTGCGTGTGTGTGTGTGTGTGTATGATTATATTCCCACAAGCGTAAACCAGCTGAAGAACTGATGACCAGCTGGTTGCGTTTTGCCCGCTTCCTTCGTTTCCTTACGGTAACCGTGAGTTGATGTTCATGAATTATTGATGACATATGAGACAGACCCATAGTAAACAGGTCTCGACTTGCGATTGCGGTCGAACGATCGACGCCTACAAAAAAGTGAGATTCACACGTTTTGGATCTTTGTGAATACATGCAACTGACTTAGACCTTTTGGTTTCAATCACTTGATTTTGGGCTCTTTAGGGCTCTTTAGGGCTGGGGGAAAGCAAATTAATGGAACGGTGGTATATACAGTGGGATGAACCGAATAAAGTGAATTGTGATCGTGTTATGCCCTGCATTATTCAATTTCCGAGACACTTTCACTTCTCTACGCCTATTCTGCGATATACTCGCACGAACGAGTCGACATGGCTGCCGGCCTGCGCGTCCGCTGCCGCTTCAGTCCAGCCGGTTATTGTCATCGAAAGTGGCTGGACTTGTTCGCGGCCGGCGACTCGGCCTCAAGTTCAGCTCTTCCGTGAGTCTTTGTGCCGTTCCGTCGTCGTTGTTCGTGTGCCGGTGTGCCGGCCGGTCGGCAGCCGCGGCCAAGCCAGTTCAGTGGGGCCACGTGCAGCCTCTCCTGGGGCTCGGCCGACTCGACAAAACACTGCACCGGCTCATCAGCCTCTGTCAGCTCACGCCAGCCGCTCGCCGTGCGGCTGGTAGGCGGCACCTCAGGACGGCGGGCGTGGTGTAGTAGCCCGCCTACCAGCCGCTCGCCGTGCGGCTGGTGCACTGTAAACCAAATCTACCACCCATGGCTTAACAAACCATGCACACGCTATTGGCATGGCATGCATCAAGTTACTTTGCAATGCTAAAGTTCGTTTAAGGATGACAGACGTGTTGTGAATGAGCACTACACGGCCTGCACAAGTACACTGGCATAGTTAATTAATAATATCCGAAGCCATGCCACGTAAATGAGCAAGGCATACATTCATCTAAAGAACAAATTCTTGCCATGTGGGTTAGCCAGCACCTGCATTGTGCTGGTAAGGTCACATGCCAAATGACTAGGGTGCTCCTTGCAAGGATTAATGCACCAGTGCGGAACAAGCTTCTTACTCGAGTGATCAGTTCAGCTTTTAACATCTCACATGCCGGACACATGTTAAGTAACCACCGAGTGATCCATTGACAAGCTACAAACCACACATTCGTTTTCGACTCGTTTCGAAAATAGCGTGATGAACTTCTTAGCCCGCCATCTTTGATTCAGTTTCAGAGTGAGGTGGAAGGGACTGCCAGTGCGAACCCCAATGGTAAGCAGGGGTGTTGTTTTATATGTTTTTTGGGTTGCAAGTGCCCCGTCGATGTTGGCTTTGTCCCTCCCCAGATAATTTCAACTTTTGACATGGGACCCTAAGGAGTGTGCCCCCCTAATCCATTTGTATTTTCTGCCCATTGCCTTCATGTATTTTTCCTCTCCAATAATGTTCAGAATCAACACCCGTGATATTATTGCATTTTGAACTGCAAGTGATGAATGTTGGTGGAGCACTACATGAGATATATTCAGCATCATGAAGTAAGTGATACAGAATTAGCACAATTCCCAAAAATTTGAAAATTTTTATGGAAGATGACACCAAGAGGAAATTAATGTCTGCCCATCATACTTGAAGCTCAATTATGCACTCTCATCTTTTGATATGCACAATCAATGTGTGTTCCTTTCTTAGGGACAAAATAAAATGAATGTGCTTGGCAAATGAGCATCCTATTGAATTTTACCCAGTCTGGAGTCCCAGCATCCTTCTATTCAATGTCATGGCTTTATGTCCCATATGAATTTTTTTGGTCGGTTTTATGCCACACTCCAGCATAAGTATAATTTTGGAACACTGAAGCAAAGCCTCACCTGCCATGTTCCTCCACAGTAAGATATTTGGTATTATTATGCTTTAATGTATTCACGGGACAAGTTTGACATATTTTTATTTCATAATGCAAAGAAAAGGGCTAGGCTTGGTTAGTGTAGGTAAGGTTAGTAAGTTTTTATCCAAAATCCCAAAAGACATGAGGGATTATCCGGGGGGGGTATGTGAAGAGGGGGTATCCGAATACCTAAGACATCATTCAATGAACGGCTCTGTCGCTTCCTCGGAATGGCCGAACCAGTAATTGTACGGTGATTACAGAGTGTACAAATTTACAAGCTATCCATATTTAAACATTTAAACAGCTTCTTTTAATGGAAATCCTGTAACCGCTCACCAAGAGCAAATTTTAACAGACAATTATTTCGTAGTGGTGTTGTATATTCCGAACACGAAAATGTGGGTGTTCTGGATTACAAACACTATGTGTGCTGTTTCTCGAACACTTTAATTAATGTTGTATATCCCCCACAGGAATATTTTATTTCATGACGAAGGCTCATTTTTAGGTCTGTAGCAACTTTTCTGATCACAAGCCTTGGCACATTTATTATTGAACGACTGTGTATGAGATGCAGATGTTCACAGATCTATAAGTAGATCACATCTGACTTGAGGTATGTCTGCTGTTTTAATACATCCAAGACATGAGGGAGTATATGGGGGTATGTGAAGAGCGGGTATTCAAACACATAAGATATCATTAAATGAATGGCTGTACGACTTCCTCAGAATAGCCGAACCAGTAATTGTACGGTGCTTACAGAATGCAAAAGAAATATCAAGCTATCCATATTTAAACAGTTTCCTTAATGGAAGTCCCGTAACCGCTCACAAAGAGCAACTTTAAAACAAACAATTATTTCGTAGTAGTGTTTTGTATTCCGAACACGAATATGTGGGTTTGCTGGATTACGAACACTAAGTGTGCTGTTTCCCGAACATTTCAATGAACATAGTATATCTCTCGCATACATGTTTTATTTCACGACGACAGCTCATTTTTAGCTTTGTGGCACATATTATGATCACAAGCTTTGGTACATTTCTTATTGAACGGCAGTATATGATCTTGGTAGAGGCGGATACAGAAAGTACACTGGACGTCCGATTGCCTATATTTTATTTTTAGTTTTTTTATTGAAGAAGGTGCACCCGATCTGACCGAATAGTCAGGACGGTCGCTTAATGCGTACTTGTCACTCGGAGCAGCCCCCCCCCGCCCCCCAGTAGAAAATTCCTGGTGGGGACAGGGGCGGATCCATAAATTAGATCGTGGGCATTCGTCTGGAGGGAAACTATTTTCAAGTCACATCAGAAGACATAAAACAAATTGATAGGTAGGTAAGCAACCATTAATTTGGGAAATCCTATTTAATTTAATAACATTTAGGTAAATCAACATCAGTAGGTTTTAGGTGATCCAATCATGGATCATGTACGCCTGGATTGGAAGCCAACAGCTGCTATCTATCAGTAGGTTTTAGGCAATCCAACATGATTAGGTTTGGCAAATTTGTGCTTGAAGATATTTTTTGAAATACTGAATTAAACATAAGGGATAGTGATACATAAGAATCTCGCAAAGCAATTCCAGCATAGGCGTAGGAACGTCTCAAAAAGTGGGTGGGCCAGGTCAACAGCAGAGGCGCACCCAGCAATTTCGTAAGGTATCATAGTTTAACATTTTTAGATAGAGAACCCGATAATTTGAATAGTGAGCACACAACTTTCACCGATATGGGGGGGGGGGGGCAGACCCCCTGGGCGCGCCTATGGCTACCAGCAACATGGGGTACTAAAAACTATCATCACAGCATAAGTACCTTCAAATTCACACTTCTCGCTGAACATGTAACTCTTCAAGACTGGTGAATTCAATAACAGGTTCATCTTCTTGGTGGAAGGGGAACCAATAGTACCTATTTCTGTTGAAATACAATTTATTCAACTTCCTCTATGTGCGTGTGTGTGGGGAGTGCACGCTCATTACAGCCTCACTAATGGATATGTCGTGTGCCCTAGTTTCCATGAATTAGTACTTTACGTCACTAAGATGTCCCCCTTGTAAATGTTCACTGATGTTGGTGAGGAGAAATAATGAGCAAAAACGTAGTTTACTTGCTGCCCCATGGCAAAAGAAGTCTCATGATTGATGCTGGAGAGGATGAGGAACGGGAAAGGCGGGTGATCGCTGATTGGAAATTCTTTGATCCGGTGTGTGACAGACCAAGATTGGCAGGCTAACAAACAGACTGGGGAAAAGAAAAACGCAATAATTAAAAATGCATGGTATGGTGTTCATCCTCAGGGCTTAACTCGAACACATAGGTGATCAGGCAACTCTATCATCCCTGTAGTACACATCATGCATCTTAGAATATCCGCCACTTGAAACGAAATGCTGCCACTACGTCATGTGGCACCAGGCTGGAACGGAATATAACCGCTTATTTTGGGGACCAACAATTCAGTGCAGAATAGCTGACAGGTGACAACACACGGCGCCTCATAAAGTCATAACGTGTTCAGACTTAAGAGACACAAGGCCCTATCCTGAATTAAATTCGATAATTAGTTCTCTTCCTCTCACGTTTTCTGGTGTGTAAGAAATCCGGATAACCGCTGAGCTTTGATTCACCTCATGCCTTTGGTTAAATACGCTTCCAAATTGGCTACCGAACTTAGGCTCTAGTTAGGTGTTCTTTTTTAACCTCTCCCTTTTTCTTTGTCTACGGATGCGTTTTAGGGATCCAGCCAATTTGTGTACGGGCCCCAGCACATTTTTGCGACCCGGCTTTAAAAAAAGAAGTTTGTTGTTTTTTGTTGTGCATCGACGATATTTTTTTATGTATCGTCGCGTTTTCGCAGACCCCGAAGTGTTTATTTAATACCGGTCTTTGTGTTCCTTATCTTGGGCCGTGTCTACAGCAGCAGTCGTCAGCAGGCCCCGTTGTGTTTTGCTTTTTTAACTCCCGGTGTGTTTATTTAGAGGTGCAACGCATGTTTTGGGCCCTGTCGAATTTTGCCGGACTCGGTACACTTTGGAGGGCCCTGTACATTGTCTTTCTCCAGTTGTGCTCTTAGGATCCCACTGTGTTTATTTGGGGTTCCTTGCTCACATTTGTGGGACCGCAGTACAATATTTGGGGGCTCCGGCATAATTTCTCGAGGTCCCGTCGCGACTTTTCGGGCCCAGGCGCGTGGTTCCGGGGGATCCGACGCAGTGTTCTAGGCTCGACGCAATTTTTGGTGACTTCTTCTGAATTATGTAAAGTTCGAGCCACGCCCTGATTTTTCGGGCCCAGGGGACATTTTTTATTCTGTCCCGGCGCGATTTGTTTAAGATCCGTTACGTTTTTCGGGGCCGTATGCGATTTGGTAAGGCATATGGTGGTATGTTTGGGCTAAGGAGAGATTTTCCTGGCTCGAACATTTATTTTTTGGAATCTCTTTATTTTGGGAGGCTCCGGCTTAATTCTTGTTGGGTTCCGATGCAATTTTGTGGCTACGCTGTGCTTATTTGGGGGCATGGAGAAGTTTTGGGAGCCCCGAGTGGATTTTTTTATGACCCGACCACAATTTATGGGCCCACAGACAAGAATATTGGGTCCCAAGCGCGATATTTGAGGGGCTTGGCGCTAGTTCGCGGGGCGCGTTGTACTTATCTGGGCCCCGACGCGATTTTGGCGTTCCCGGCGCAGATGTTCGGGCCCTGTGCAAGTTTTTTGGTGCCCACTGTATTTATTTATAACCGTTAATTTTGGGTGACCAGACGCGAATTTATGGGGCCCCAGAACAATTTTTGTGGGCCCCGGAGCGATTCTTGGGCTCTTCGAAGCCCAACTCTTCAGGATGGAGGGGGGGGGGGGAATTGTCCTCTTTAGTATGCCACTGCGGCCGCTCAACGTGTTTTTCTTTCAACGTGTTGAAAGAAGGTCCTCAGGAGAACTTCCTTTCGGGACCTGTTCTAGATTTTACGGTGCTCAGGTCGACTCGATAAACACACTTTGTGATTTCTTGGGGTTGACTTCTATTGTTGTAAGCCTCCTGCGCGATATTTGTGGGCCCCGGTACAATTCTTCGGGCTCCCGGTGCATTTTTATCGGTGCTCCAACGTGCTCTCGGTGCTCTCGGTGACCAACGACCATAAAAGCAATCCATATATAAATTTGGCATGCACATGCAGCTTACAAGCTTCTCAGATGATTCACTTTCCTTTTGCAAAGAGGAAGCACACATTCGTGGGCGGTCGTGTCGGCACATTGACGGAACTTTAAGCTCTCAGTCAAAGCCCTGCCGTTGAGCTTGAATTCTCGGATCGGGCGGTAGGCCCAGAGTTCACGCAACAAGCTCGGCTTAGCATAGAACTCTAATCCATAATGCGACCCCAGTGAATGTGAAGGAACAATATCCGTGTTTATCGTTATTGGGGTTTAGGGGCGCATCAACTGCATAAGTTATTCAGCGCCCATTCGTGTTTGTCGTCTAATTATAGGCTCTTTTCCTTTGTGGTATCGAGGAGGCGTGCTGGACCCAGCTCCTGGAGTGCCTCCGTGCTGAGAAGGAGGAGTTATTCGGGGAAGAGCGACCGGCAACTTACCCAAAGATACTGGAGGAAGATTGAGGTGCATGTCTGAAGATTGTTCGCACATTTGTCGCCATGCCCGCCGGGACCTCAGAGGCTTTCACCACGTCGGCTGCAAGCTTCCCTGTCTTTAATCTTAAGTTTCCTCATCGCGGCGGCGCGAGATGCGTCGCAATTCTACTGTACCGGCGAGTGTTGGGCATTGTGGTAGGGGCAAAAATGCCACAGGCATCAATGCAGTTTTAAAAGAAGTAGAGTCCTGAAAAAAAATGAAGGCAGCATTCCCCCACTCCCTCCCTAGTGCGGAGTTCGGAGTGCCGGAGCATAACGTGGCCGGCCCTCTCGGAGGGTATCCCCACGGGCTAACCCGCGGTTCCACCCGTGGGCAGTCAGCATGTGTTTTTCCTGTGTTGCCGCAGGCCAGTTGTGTTTTTGGTTATTTCATTTGCAGATGGAATACTTGATAATAGGAAGACTGCTGCAATTTATATAATTATTTTTATATTCTTGTATTGACGCACTGGTCCAATAAGCTCGTCATCACGACCAATTGTTGCGCATAATCAAACATGGTTTGGGAAAGGCGGTTTCAGTACAATCTTGGGATCGTCATCAGTTTTTTTTTATTCTGGTGCTATTCTATTTTTTTTTTATTTTATTCTACAGTGTGGTTTTATTCTTTCTATTCTACCAATGTTCACATGTTAATTATGTACACATGTGACCAACCAACCTTAACACGACACTTAACGTACAGTCGAAGTAAACACGACCGATGATGACAGGATGTTTGGGGATGAGGAAAGGGCAATAGATCAAAACATTGGAGGGGAGGACAGAGAGATAGAGAGAGGGGATAGAGAGGAGAGAGAGGGAGGAGAGAGGGAGGGGGGGGAGAGAGAGAGAGAGAAACATCGACATCATCTATCTCTCTCTCTCTCTCTCTCTCTCTCTCTCTCTCTCTCTCTCTCTCTCTCTCTGTCTCTGTCTCTGTCTCTGTCTCTGTCTCTGTCTCTGTCTCTGTCTCTGTCTCTGTCTCTGTCTCTGTCTCTGTCTCTGTCTCTGTCTCTGTCTCTGTCTCTGTCTCTGTCTCTGTCTCTGTCTCTGTCTCTGTCTCTGTCTCTGTCTCTGTCTCTGTCTCTGTCTCTGTCTCTGTCTCTGTCTCTGTCTCTGTCTCTGTCTCTGTCTCTGTCTCTGTCTCTGTCTCTGTCTCTGTCTCTGTCTCTGTCTCTGTCTCTGTCTCTGTCTCTGTCTCTGTCTCTGTCTCTGTCTCTGTCTCTGTCTCTGTCTCTGTCTCTGTCTCTGTCTCTGTCTCTGTCTCTGTCTCTGTCTCTGTCTCTGTCTCTGTCTCTGTCTCTGTCTCTGTCTCTGTCTCTGTCTCTGTCTCTGTCTCTGTCTCTGTCTCTGTCTCTGTCTCTGTCTCTGTCTCTGTCTATGTCTATGTCTCTGTCTCTGTCTCTGTCTCTGTCTCTGTCTCTGTCCTCTGTCTCTGTCCCTGTCCCTGTCCCTGTCCCTGTCCCTGTCCCTGTCCCTGTCCCTGTCCCTGTCCCTGTCCCGTCCCTGTCCCTGTCCCCCTGTCCTGTCCCCGTCCCCGTCCCCGTCCCCTGTCCCCGTCCCCGTCCCCGTCCCCGTCCCGTCCCCGTCCCCGTCCCCGTCCCGTCCCGTCCCCGTCCCCGTCCCCGTCCCTGTCCGTCTCCGTCTCCGTCCGTCTCCGTCTCCGTCTCCGTCTCCGTCTCCGTCTCCGTCTCCGTCTCCGTCTCCGTCTCCGTCTCCGTCTCGTCTCTCTCCGTCTCTGTCTCTGTCTCTGTCTCTGTCTCTCTCTCTCTCTCTCTCTCTCTCTCTCTCTCTCTCTCTCTCTCTCTCTCTCTCTCTCTCTCTCTCTCTCTCTCTCTCTCTCTCTCTCTCTCTTTTCCGACTCCAATGTTTTGATCTTTGCTTGCCTTTCTTCATCCCCAAGCATCCTGTCATCATCGGTCGTGTTTACGTCAACTGTACCACAGAAGTGTCGTGGTAGGGTTGGTTGGTCACATGTGTGCATAATTAAAATGCTATGATGTATCAGTTATTTGCTATCCTTATTATTGCAATCATTTTTAAACCTTACCAGAATAAAAGGAAGTGATGGCGATCCCGAGATGGGGACTGAATCCGGTTTTCCCAAGACCATGTTTGACTAAGCGCTCCAATTGGCGATGATCACGATTATATATCGTAGTCACCAACAGCAACGAGAATACATTAACACGCGCACTGGAGGGGGGGGGGGAAATCCGCCCACCCCTCCGGTTTTTCGTAAATAACTGCAGGTTTTACCGGTCGATATACGCCATTTTCTGCGTACCTGCTTAGAAATGACCGGCGCGTCGTTTAAAGCAAGAAAATGGAAATCGGCCGATTTTTTTTCATTCAAGTTAGGGGCCGTTAAAGTCAAACAAAATTCTAGCGCCAGACCACAAAAATCGGCGCTGATGCGCTTCCCGTATATTCGCAAAAGGGAAGTGTTCTTGGCAACACTAGCGACTTGTTTGATGTATATTGATATGATATATAGTTTCAAGATCATGTTAGGTCACCGAGGTCAAGTCAGGTCAAGTTTATGACAGGTTAATGGAACCAAACTTGATCAACTGGAATGTTGTCATAAATGCACTACTGTTTGTCATCTGTACTGTTTGTCATTGCGTTTCCATACTTTATTCATGTACTTCACTCCTTTCTTCACGAAGCCGATTGCTCCGAGCTGCCCGACGGAGCAGTCGGGCGGGCGGCCCGGTTTCGGTAACTGGAACAGGTAACTGACCTGATAAAGTGGTGCTATGTAGGTGACCTGAGGTCAAATGTTGGGTCCAGCATCTGCATTGCATCATTAGTAATGTCCAAAACATCACTGATGCCCATTTTGGAGCATTTAAATACAATCACAGCGATCCATAACGATGACAAGCCAAGCCACGCAATACCAGAAAAGTTTGCAAATTTGACCTCATTTGACCTTGAAGATATTGACCTAATGTCATGAAATTTGCCCACAATAGAGTTCTCTACCGTACCCATCCACCCTGCGAATTTTGTTCGTCTAGCTTCACTAGGAGCCGAGATCTTAGGGGGGGGCGGAATCGCCCCTCCCCCCTCCAGTGCGCATAATTTTCAGAGGCCCTCCAGGGCGCGTGTTAAGCTTATTGAATCAGTGTGTGAAAACAAGAATAAATGACAACTATATAATTTGCAACAGTCTCGCTATTACCAAACAGTTCATTTCCTGTTCTTAATTTCTGATAGTAGATAGTGTTGTTTCCAGCATTAACCATGAGTAAATGATAAGATCTAGCTTTATGATTATGACATTCTAAAAGATTCCAAGCACTTGAGTAGATATATTTTGCGACCAGGGAATTATCAATCAAATTGATAATGCCCTGGTGGCGAAATGTATCTGGTGAAGTGTTCGTAATTTTAAAGAATATATCATGAGATATAAGGCTGCACCTGATCATTTACTTTTTGTATCGGAAGCTCGCCTCCGTGCGATGTACCCTTCCATCAGTTCGTTTGTATTTTCAAAGCATTGCGCCGCCGCCGCTGTCACCATCGCGTGTGCGCTTCTGCATTGCACATGTTCAATACATGTATGAATTGCCAAGATATGTAAGACTGCTTGACTGCCGGGATGAGGAACTTCGGGGGTGAGAGGCCGATATCATAACCGTTATTAAGGAGGAAGATGACAATCTCATTTTCAAGATGGGCGACGCATTGCCGGAGTTACCTACAGGGACCACGTGCAGTTCGAGCCTTTGTGGTGCTCTGGCATACAGACATTATGAGACTATCTAGTCCGAGTTAGTGCCGTGAATGCGCGGAGACAGATGAACCGGCCGATTTTGCTTGTGATGCATTGGAATTTCATTGATGTATGCAATGTGTAGCTTCATCAATGTATGTACCATGCAATCTGGATGAAGTCTGAAAGTCTGGATCTGAATGCAGGCCTGAAATGCGAGCTATACTTACTAACAGTAGCGCAGCCAGGATTTTCTTAAGGGGGTCACACCCGCCCCCCACCCCCCAAACAAAGATAAGAAACAGAGAACGTTTCAGCGCGCCACGCGCGGCAAAATTTTGGTTTTAGGTGGTGAAAATATCAAATGTATTGTTTCGTCTCGTGCATTTTTAGTTGATGGGGAGGGGCTGCCTCCCCTTCCTTGGCTGCGCTTCTGCTTACTAAGTCTGTGCTAATTTACTAATGTCTACCTAGCTGCACTACAAGCACCGACTTCAGCCACGAACAGAATGCTCGTATAAGTACCTCATTTAGCTTAGTGAATCAACTACCAAGTTAGTTTTGGGCTACTTCCTCATTTGTTTATTAACTAGGACCTTGGTAAGCTAACAAGATAATCTTGCTTTTCCTACACACTGGCTAGTTATATCCTAGTTACTTAACAAGGAAAAGGCTCGTTAAATAACGAGTCGCAGCAGGAAGAACAAGCATCTAGTAGATACTCCAGGCTACTCCGTGTTGCAGAACGAAGCACAGACTATGCAAATATGCGTTGACTAGGTACAAGGCAGGGATTGGTCGATTTGGTTCAGAGTGTAGGCGGCAGCTCAGGACGGCGGGCGTGGTGTAGTAGCCCGCCTACCAGCCGCTCGCCGTGCGGCTGGTAGGCGGTGTGGGGGGGGTACCAGTCGCCGGGGGACGGCGGGCGTGGTGTAGTAGCCCGCCTACCAGCCGCTCGCCGTGCGGCTGGTAGGCGGCAGCTCAGGACGGCGGGCGTGGTGTAGTAGCCCGCCTACCATCCGCTCGCCGTGCGGCTGGTAGGCGGCAGCTCAGGACGGCGGGCGTGGTGTAGTAGCCCGCCTACCAGCCGCTCGCCGTGCGGCTGGTAGGCGGTACCTCAGGACGGCGGGCGTCGTGTAGTAGATCATCAGGCTATAATGACGTAACCGCACGCTGGCAATTGCTCAGCCTGTAGGCTGGGTAGGTAGCGGTACGTAATTAATCGGAATGTATTTCATTCGTAAATATTGCAATAAAAAGCAGCGTACTGGTTGGAACTAAGTGCAAAAAAATTATCTGCATTAGCGTATATTGTAACATAACACGGATTGACATTTTCAAAGCTGGTCCAATCCATTTCCGTAGAAAAAAGTTCCATCCGTATCCATGTCCATACCAGATTCATCCGTAATTCAATCCGTTTAAAAATGCAACATCGTTCAAACCTGATCGTTTACAGTAGTTAATAACATGGAGACCATGGACAACGTGCAAATGCTTAGCCAACAAAACGAAGGAAAAACATAAATTAACATTTGGGGTGAAGTGTGAAGTACAATTTTCATTAGCAACATTATATCTTTCCAAGCATCACAATTTCACTTCAGATCACGTGTACAGACTGGGTAGCCCTCTAACCTATGCTAGCTCATGGCACATGAGCATGAACGAAGCGTACAAGTACAGGACAACTATCTACTAGATAATCAAATAAGGTAGATGCAGGCTGGCTGCCGCGTGAGCCGAGCGACGTTTCGATATTACGACGCAAATTTGTCTTCTCCAACTTGAAAATAGTACGCTACCCCTATGACGAATATGGTGGAAATTTAAGTACATGTCACGTGCTAAAATCACACCTCAAGACAATGAAATCCGACAGCACACACGGATCATTGGCTGTGTATGCATTCTGAAAATTTCACGTCTCCAGCAGATATGGTTTTCGCTCTAGCTTTTGCCGATCGACTCGAGAACCAAACAATGACAGACAAACGGACAAACTTAAATACATTTTTACACAAATAGCATAGCACATGGAGATAAGCGGCTACGGCACTTGCTTCGCTGCGTTGACAAGAAAAGACGTTTGTAGCTATTCATTGGTGTCCATTTGATGTCGATCGATCCATTCGTTTGTGGGCAATGAGGTTGAAACGAAGCCGCCTTTATTCATATATATATATATATATATATATATATATATATATATATATATATATATATATATATATATATATATGGTGTGTGTGTGTGTGTGTGTGTGTGTGTGTGTGTGTATGTGTTTGTGTGTGTGTGTGTGTGTGTGTGTGTGTCTGTGTGTGTATATATACATTTATATATTTATATATATATATATATTTATATATATTGATATTTATTTATTTATTCCTTTGCATTCACAACCTATTTTTTATCCAGGACAACGTTCCCCGATGAGAGCACGAAGCGCGCTTTACTTCTCCCCCAGTTTGGGCACGACTCTGCGCTGGTGCTGCATGACACGTTTCTGACAGCAGTTTTCTTTCAAAAACAGTAGCGGGGCGTTGCTTTTCGGAGGAACCCTGGTACCACTCCTCCCTCACTCCTACCTTCATTTCCCCTCCTCCCACCCAGCTCATCGTCCATAGTCAACCACTTCACAGACGAACGGAAGAAAACGACAGCCAACATTTCATAGAGCTCGATGAGATGGAGGCTAATGTAGCTTGGTTGCAGATTCTTTTTGATGTCTTGTAGAGTCAGTACTGGCAAAGATGTGGCCGGTGGCGCGATTGCTGGACAATAATTAACCTGAAGGCCCACTACAAAGCGTGTTTAATTGTGTAAATTGTCACAGTCTTATACGTTTGGATATGCGTTCGAGATGGAAGGTAGCCTGAGAAGTTGTGGTGGTCGTCCACACAGGAATATTTCCGCGAGTCAGGAGAACATCCAAACACTTTTGTGAGCAATGAGACCTACTTTCCGTCAGGCTTTTCGAGGGCGTTTCAAAGTTGGACACAGATCCGTTGTCGGTATCACTTGTTCCCAAAGCCAAACCTGATTGCTGTGACGGCTCGGTCGAACGGCCCACTCAACTCCCACTTAACTGCGCTACTGGCGCCGAATTGTAGCACATGTGGATGTCGACATGGAATTTGGATTGCGCTGTTTGGCTAAGTGAAAGATCAAGGCAGTCGAGTGTAGGTAGAAGGATAGCCGTTGCACGAGCAGTGCGGGGGCTGAATCGTTCACTCGAAAATAACTGACCCTGTCCAGTCACAATTGTTCACACCTGTGCGCTGACACGCCAGCGTTCAGGACACGGTGTGAGGAGCAGACAAACCGATGCACCAGCACTGTGTGGGAAAGGATTCATCGCTCTGAACGTCAACTGGATTTCATGCTTCATGCTTCAACTGGAGTCCTGCTGGATCCAGCTGAGCAGCTCCGTCACCACAAATGATTCCCATTGCACGAATATCTCAACAATTTAGCCATCCAGTCACGGCCGTGTAATATGCACGCCTGATCGTCGTTTCGAGGACGATAGATGCTAATAAACTGATGGACTTACACACAACCACTCCCAGTTCAATTATCCGGTCCTCTTCCCTGGTCTACCGTGGTGTCGGTTTCGTGTCGAACCGGATATTGGTTCGCAGGTTATGCCGGTTGAAACCGAGCCAACTCGGCGCACTAAAATAGGCCAGATTTCGAGGTTAAAATTTGCCGTTTTACGTGTTGTGACGGCTGTGTGTGACGGCTGATTTTGACGACACCCGTTCCCCCGACCCTGTGTCGCTCACGCGCAACGCTTTGATCAGATCATACCGAAATTGTGCCCGACGAATGGCCAAAATGTGGGGTCTATGTGGTTCCAAACACACTCGATGCCGCCCATCTGATGCGTGCCACGCTTCAAGTGCGACGGTGTATTATTCGACCGCATTCGCCTATGGCAAATGATTCGCTCAGTGTTGGCAAAAACCTGCTGGCCAGAGGTGTCCCACTTGTCAGTGCGACGCAAGTGAGGTTAGCGCACCATAGATGAATTTCCTCCGATGTTCGTTGGCGGATCGGCTACAACAAATGGAATCCGCAGTGTTGTTGGCCTCACCCAACTTAGCCGACACGTCGATAGTGCTTCCTGGTTACTTTTTGCATGCCAGTCTCTGATCCAGTTCCTTCTCTGCCTGCTATCCCTCATCCTCAGCCCTCTTCTCCGTTCATCTTCATAGCCAGCTATCAGTCTTACTATTACATACAATTCGGATTTAGAGTCTCGTTAATTTCTCCTATGAACAGTCCAAGTACCGTCTTCTGACGATTGTGCTACTGTATCGTTGTCAAGACCTGGTATGTACCAAATCCAATTCCTCAGAACCATTTGCGTTGACCAGTATTGTTCCTGGCTTCATCTGACGTCCATATTCCAATACATTTGCTGTTGCTGATGTTCCAGCGGCTCGGCCGACTGATTTCGTCTGTATCTATCTGATTCACACCATTCCAGCCACTGACAAACACGCACACGAAGGGTACCCAGCCCATTCGGCGGCATACCAGCAAAGTCATGCATGACCCATGTTAAGCTGACGTGATGCCGGCGAGTGATGACAGGCCTTGCTTAGAGTGGTGGAGACGTCTAGCCACCGTTGTTGGGGTCGATGGTGCTGTAGATCTGCCGCACTCGAGGAGCAATACGCCTCGACATGCGCTATAACTGCCGTGATGTCGGACAGTTGTCTCACTGATGGCTGAAGTAACGTCTAGGTTCCGTTCTTGGGACTGATGGTGCCGTACATTTGCCATACGTCAGAGCAGTGTTCTTGGATATCTCCCGTACTGGAGAGCAAGAATTCTCGCATTACTGCCATTATGCATGACAGAGGTGACGGTGCTTGTCGTACGCATTACTGCCATTATGCAGGACAGAGGTGACAGGCGCTTGTCGTACGCATTACTGCCATTATGCAGGACAGAAGTGGCATGCGCTTGTCGTAGGCATTACTGCCATTATGCAGGATAGAAGTGACAGGCGCTTGTCGTACGCATTACTGCCATTATGCGGGACAGAGGTGACAGGCGTTTGTCGTACGCATTACTACCATTATGCAGGACAGAGGTCACAGGCGCTTGTCGTACGCATTACTGCCGTTATGCAGGACAGAGGTGACAGGCGCTTGTCGTACACATTACTGCCATTGTGCAGGACAGAGGTGGCAGGCGCTTGTCGTGTTAATTGTGATGGTATAGTCACTCTATCGTGTTTGAGACTGTTGGTGCTGCAAATCAGAGCTGAAGAGCAGTGACTTTTCGATAACTGCCAGGATGCCAGGAGGTGATGGCATGCAGCTGCCTAGTCAGGGGTTGTGGTAACGTCTGACCACTCTTTATGAGATCGACGGCGCCGTGTATTTGCAGCGCTGGGAAGCAATATTCCTAACCGTCTGCCGTATTGGACGACAGTAGCTCTCGGGGGCCCGTCATGATGCCTGGAAGTAGTCACAGACTTCCTAAGCGCTTCCTAAGGGTGTCCGTGAATTCCAGCCATCGTCCTTCGGACTACTGGTGCCATACGTCTGCCGCAATTGAGAGCAATATTGTTGGAGATGTGTGGTAACTTCCGTGATTGGAAATGATGATGCTGTACATTTGTCGTGTTGGCGAAGGTGGTTCTTGTAGTGATTGTAGTGGTGCTGGGAAGTTATGTCAGACAGCAGCCTTGTTGTGGCTCGTGGTAACGTCTATGGGTCGTTCTTGACACTGCTGGCGCGGTACATTTGTCGCACTTCAGAACAGTATTTCTTAAATAGTAGTTTTCATATGACTGCCATGGTGTAAAAAAAACTGGTGACAGTCACCTTGCCAGGTGTGGGGGTAGCGCCTATCCGGCGTTGTTGTGACCACTGATGTGCATTATTAGCACTTTAGACCGGTATTCTTGGATATCTGCAGCAACTGCCATGCTGCCGGGAAGCGTTGGCTGGCAGCTGCTTTGCTAGTGGTGATGGTAACGTATAGCCACCATTTTCGTGACTACCGACTGCCGGTGTGCTGTACATTCGTAAAATTTGAAAACGGCATTCTTCAATATCCGCCGTAATTGCCGCGATACCGGGAGGCGGTGACTAGCAACTCCTTTGCCAATGGTGGTGGTAACAGTAGCACACGTCTAGCCACCGTGTTGGCGACTATCGGTGCCGTGCATTGGTAGTACTTGATAACAGTATTCTTGGATATCTGCCGTCCCAGATCCCATTTATTGGTTCCATTCCTCGGAGACTGGCACCGGTTCCTTTCCCTCACTTCCTTCGTCGGTCCTCATCCCCGTCCCCATCTCCACCCCTCCCCCGCCCCTCCCCTCTCTCTCTCTCCCTCTCTCTTCCCTTCTCCGGTTCCCTGGGTCGATCCCCTGCCCTGGTCCCCTTTCTCAGTACCTATTTCCATTCTTCCTACCCGCTCCTCTTCCCCAGTACAATCCCCGCTCCTTGATTCCCATCTCCTTTCGCCATCCTAGTTCTGCATCCATGGTACTCGTATCCTTACCCATTTCCCGGTCGCTATCCTCAGTCCTTTTGTTCGGTCACCAACCTCGGTCTCCATCGCCGTTCCCTTTCCCCGGTGTCAAATTGCCTTCAAGAAGGCATCCAGTACCATCAATGGCAACTGTATTTAATGGGTAGCCATGCTATTAAATGGAGCCGACGGTATTCATCCATTTTCGTGCTGTAAATATTTATATTTTACTGGTATAAAACTCTTCCATCGGCAATCTGGCTGGCATGGGAGCGCGTGCGCCATTATAATTTTCAGCCACTGAAGCAATGTCGTTTACCCAGGCGATCGAACGGTGCCCTTCGGGGTAAGCCTGCTATGGCCAACAATGGCGCTTGGTAATGTTCCGGGGAATCCACGATTGTCACCAAACTGTTTACGGTGGGAAAATATAAGGATACTGTTAGGACCACAAGCATCGGACTATGCATGTATATCATTTTAGGCGAGACATGTACTCTGACAGAAGTGTTAATGGGATGGAAAACGGAGTCGGTTTTCCGGGCCGAAACACGTACCACTCTCGTCACAATGGTGGGGCCCCAGCACACTGCACCTGTTGATGGTCAATGGTGGTCAATGGTCAATGGTGGAAGGTGTAGCCGGAACATAGAACCAGGTAATGCAAGTCACGGCAAGTCGCCATTTTTAGTCGTTTTCCAGCGCCAGACCAAATCGTGAAAATCGGTGAAAAATGTCGCTTGCGCTTTCCACACCTCCCCGTGTGTGCGTGGCACGTGACCCTGGCACGGTTGCCCCAGCGAGGTTGACAGTTCTCGTAGGAACACCGGTGTTGGTTTTGTGTAGATCCGTCCATTGGTTGGCGAGCTATAGCGGTCGGAACCTAGTCGACCTGGCGCATTAAAATTGGCTATTTTTCGACCCCAAAATTGCATTTTCCGTACTAGGCTTATGGACGACGGCGGATTTTGGCGACACACGTTCTCCCACGACCCCCGTGTTGATTGCGTGCAGCACACTGACCCCAGCTCTCAATGAGATTGGGCCCGACGGATGGACAAAATTTGAGACTTACACCCGTCCATCGTTCCCTGTGGTGTGAGCCGAGCCGGGGAGCAATATGTGCCGGTCTCGGTTGTTGTCTGGACAATCCTCAAGCACATGCTAGAGCAACGAGGGTGTCGCGCGAATTTTCAGCGCATGCCGCGCGCCCAGTGTACACCGCACAGCAGTGAAATTCTAAAACATATTATGCATTCGTCGCCCGGCGCGTACGAGAATTCCAAACACTTACCACCCATAGTTTCATCCACACACGATCGCATTCAATGAAAAAACAAAAGTCGACAGACCGATAGACAGACAGGCCGACGTTTTTGCTTATTCGGTATAAAAGAGTAGAAAAGAAAATGGAATGAACCCAGTTCATGCTACTTTTGCATGTGTTTGATATTAATGGTAAGCACCTGAGAAAATACGTATTCAATATAATCGTTGATTAGTGACATCATATTTTTTTTTCAGACAACCAAAAATGTTCAGCATCAGCTGATCATCATTTTTATTATGTAAAACAGTCGTTGGAAAACATAAGTAAAGGTCATTATTTTTTTCAATTTTTGTTTCCACCGGAAAAGCTAGAGAGCGAATCCTTTAACCAATTCATATCTGTTTATATTTGTCAAACTATATCCAATCCGCTCCATTATCCGTACCAAACGGATCTCATAAATAAAGTCATAAAAGTCATAAAGTCATAAAGTATTCAGGCTTAATAAGAGCCACAGGGGCCCATCTGGGTTAAGCCTATCTAGAAAAGGTACTAGAAATGTACATACTCTTACCCCAATCAATCCCTTATCCCAAGTTCCTAGGAAGCTATATATCCCAGCCTATCTAGCACCACTCACTTGCTACCGCACCCCCCTCAACAATCACAAGCTCCTCCCATCATACCCATCATGCCACCATAGACAATCTCATCAGCATCACATCCCGAAGGAAGGTGCCGAATCCACTGCTAGGCACACCCCGCACAAATTCACAAAGCGTTCAGACTTAATAAGAGACTCACCTGCTATTGCATAATACACTCAACAATTACAAACTCCTCCCATCATACCCATTGTGCTACCATAGACAATCTCATCAGTATCACATCCCGAAGGAAGGTGCTGAATCCACTGCTAGGTACACCCTATATAAAGTTAAAAAGCGTTTAGACTTAATAAGAGACTCACTTGCTATTGCATAACACACTCAACAATTTCAAACTCCTCCCAACTCCCAACTCCTCCCTGTCGATCAACCCTCCCTGGAATACAGAAAAACAAGCCCCCTATTCTTATAATGATTGTCTATGCCGTTTTTAAAGATGTTCAGTGTGTTCCTACTGACAATGGTTCCTGGCATCTGGTTCCAGTGTTCTACTACCCTGTTGGTAAAGAAAGACTGTCTTAACCTTGTCCTGCTGTGATTAACTTTAATTTTGAATTGATGACCTCTAATTGCATCATTTCTGTTAAATTCAAACATTTCCCTGAGATATCCCTGTTCCTGACCATGAACAAATTTAAAAACCTCGATTGGATCTCCTCTCAGCCTTCTATATCTAAGTGAAAACATATTCAATTTCTTCAATCGTTCCTCACATGCCAGGTTGCCTATACCATTAACCATTTTTGTTGCCCTCTTTTGTACTCTCTCTAAAAGCCAACAATCTTTCTCATAACTAGGGGCCCAAGCTTGGACACAGTATTCCAAATGTGGTCTGACATATGCACAGTAAAGCTTCCTGATGACCTCCTCACTTTTGTATGACACATTCATCTGTATTGCCCCAAGCATTCTTAGTGCCTTCTTCCTGGCTTCCTTGGTCTGTTCTGATGCCCCCAATTTTGTGTTCAAAATAACACCTAAGTCCTTCTCCTGCTGAGTCACAGATAGAACTTGGCCACCCATCAAGTATGCAGCCTTCATATGCTGCCTACCTACATGCATGACTTTGCACTTATCAAAATTAAACTTCATTTGCCATTTTTCGGACCACTTCACTAGCTCGTCTAAGTCTTTCTGCAGCAAAACCTGCTCATTGTGCCCTGTTATTGCCCTAAAGATCTTCAAATCATCCGCAAATTTCAAAACCTTACTGCTTAGGCCACATTAAATGCTATTCACATATATAACGAACAATAGTGGCCCCAGTACCGACCCCTGAGGGACTCCACTAAGAACATTTTGCCATAATGACTTTGTACCATTTAGCATCACTCTCTGCTGTCTATCTAAAAGCCACACCTCTATCCATTTTAGGATGCCACCTGCAATACCATGGACCTGAAGCCGCATCATTAACCGTTTATGGGGTACCTTGTCAAAGGCCTTACTAAAGTCAAGATATGCTACATCAACCTGATTTCCCTGATCAAATTGTTCTGTAGCAAAATTCAAAAGTCCAAGAGATTTGTGAGACACGATCGCCCTTTTCTAAACCCATGATGAGTATCTTGAATCAATCTGTTTCCTTGCAGAAAACTAACTATTCTATCCTTGATAATTGATTCGAGTACCTTGCAGACTAGGGATGTGAGGCTTACTGGCCTATAGTTTTCAACTTTCCCTCTTTCTCCTTTCTTGAAAATAGGAACTACATTTGCCCTTTTCCAATCTGTTGGAATTTCATTTTGTGAAACTGATCTACAAAATATTATACTAAGTGGAATTGCCACTTCCTTTTCAGCTTCCCGCAATACCCTAGCATAAATTCCATCAGGTCCTGCTGCCTTGTTGGGCTTTATTTTTCTGATATAATTGAAAACAATATCACTATCAATGAAATCAATATCGTGTATCTGATCACCTGTCACTGAACTGTGGTTCACGGTTGGCAGATTAGTCACATCCCCCACTGTAAACACTGATTTAAACTGCTTGCTCAGCTCCTCAACCATCTCACCATCCTCACTCAATATAGTCCCATTTACTTCCAGTGGACCAATTGTGCTTGAAACTTTGCTTAGCTTGTAGAAACTAAAGAACTTTTTACTGTCCCCATTACAGTTCCTAGCCAAATCCAATTGTTTTGCTCGCTTTGCTGCTCTGATTTTCTGCTTCACAGCATCTTTAGATTTTTGATACGACCTTAGATTTACAATATTTGAAGCTTCCTTAAATACTCTAAATGCATCTTTCGTAGCCTTAATTGCTTTCATCACATCTGGTGTAAGCCATGCTGGCTTTCCTACCCTTCTTTTGCGCCTTTGCTTTTGGGGGACATGTCTAATCTGAATTTCCCTCAAGTAAGATTTGAACTTTTCCCACATTTCACAGGCATTTAAATCAAAGAATTCTTCTTCCCATCTTATGGCAATTAAAGCCTCTCTCATGCAGTCAAAGTCTGCCCTGTTAAAATTTGGAGTCTTTGCCAAATTATCCTTGATTGTCCCTGCTACCTGTGCCTTGAATCTCATTATGTTATGGTCACTTCTTCCCATGGTTTATCCTACAGTCAAGTTTTGAACTAAATCACTTAAATCTGAGAAGACAAGGTCCAAGAATGAGCCCTGCCTGGTTGGTTCCGTTGCAAACTGGTGCAAGAACAAGTCCTCTTCAAGGAATTTCCTAAACAGTTTATATGATGGGGAGCCAACACCAGCATGTTCATATCCTTTTAGATTAAAGTCACCAAGAATAAGGCATTTCCTCTGAAAGTTTCTACTGATTTCCTCACAAATCACCTTATCGAGCTCCAGTTGCTGAGAATGTGGCAAAGTTCCTGATCGATACAAAGCTCCTATCCTCAGTTTATTGCTGTTTCCCATTTCCCTTTTCCCACAGCAACATCAAGCCAAATGGACTCCACAGACACATTTTTTACCCCATCTGCTACTTTTTGAGAACTGTATAAGCTATTCACATAAAGCATTACACCACCCCCTTTCACTGCTGGACCCCTATTGCATGAAAACATATTGTATCCCTGGATCTCATAGTCCTGCAAGTTATCCCCAAAATATCCCTCACTGACCCATGCCTCAGTAATGCAAACAAAATCTGGTTTCTCCTCAGCAGCATAACACTTGAACTCATCAAATTTGGATCGAATGCTCTGAGCATTAAGCATCATACACTTAACAAAAGTTCCATGACCCTCTTTGGCTTTTTCATGTTGAGTAGCTCTATCATCTCTGGATGAGCTACCACTCTGCCCCCTTGATCTACTGCTACCCCTATTTGCTGACTGTGAGGTTCTATTGCCTGTGCTGTCACTATTGGCATATCCCTGAGATGGCAATGCCAATTCTTCCCTCCCCACCCCATTATCTAGTTTCCCTGAAGGACATGTTCATATACTTTGCCTAACACTTGCACCCCCTTCTCGGAGAAGTGCAGGCCATCCCTCTGATAGAGGTCAGATGAGCCATAAAACCTGCACCACTTGTCAGCAAAAGTCAAACCTAACTCATTGCAGAGCCTACCTACCCTGGCATTGGCTGCCAGTGCCCTAGAGCTCCACTCAGGGGAGACTCCAGCCCTAGGCAGAATAGCTGTCACAATAACTCTGCTATTGCTTTGCTTCAGGGTGGCCAGAAGGGCCCTGTAGTCCTGCATCAGCTCCTCACTCCTAGCAGGACCTATGTTGTTCACTCCTACCTGCACTATAACTGTACTAAACTGGTTTTCACTGGTGGCCTGTGCGACCACTGGGACCAGGTCTCTAACCTTGGCACCAGGCCTGGTGATGCACCTCCTACCTCTCCGAACTTTACAGAATACCCTATCTAAATGCCGCACACGAGAGTCTCCTACGACTAGCACTTTCTCCTTGCTGCTATCACTATCCTGGGGGCAGTCCTCCAATGCCTGGAACCTATTGGATGTTACTACTCCTGCCTGTTGAGCTGCTTCACTAGGTTGCTTCCCACTCCTACCACCTACCACCTGCCACTCACTGCCCCCTTGCTGAGGCTCACGCCTCCAAATCCTCCACCCCCTGACTTTAAACCACTGTCCCTCCTGTGAGCTACAACTAGAAATCTTCTGTTCACTAGGAACACTTCTCTCTTCAGATCTGCCTGCCACCTCCACAGCAGGGGAAGCTACAGTTACCTGGTGGCCTGTGACCACCTGGGCATAGGATGCCCCTTACTTGCTACCCTTTCTGACCAGCCCTGTGAAGCAAGGGAAGCTTTGAGCTTGGAAAGCTCTGCCTTAAGGGCCCTAACCTCATCCTCTAGTGCCTGCATCCTGGTAGTAACCATCCTAAAGGCTGCAGCTTATTCCTAGATTGAGATTGAAAAGTAGCTTGCTGCAAAATGATTTACCAAATAACAGAGCAGAGCGAAATAACCGACAAAGCTTAGGTGTATGCTAGTTCCTAACTATGCAGCACTTACAAGGTATCACTGTGCAGAAAGTTGACTGTGGTTTTAAAGAAAGAAGAAATCACTCGGTGAATAACTGCCAAAAATGAAATAAATAGCTGAAAACACTGACACACTAGACAAAGACAGACAGAATGGACAAAATGGCGCTGGGCAGCGTCTCTAGGTGTAAATATTATAATCCGCTTGCTAAAAAAGAAACTTATGAGATAAAACTATGCAAATATATGCACAGAAGTAATTGCTAAATACCTATCCACAGCTAAGCCTAGTATACTGCCCGGTTCTGCACGACTTATCTGGAAAGCAGGAGCTCCACACCGACGTGTTTCCACTTGACACCTGGCGGCGAATCTCCATGCGCATATCCAATCTGTGTTATGCCCAGCTATGCAATATTAATATGCCTCTAAAGTGTCCTGGGTGTAATGGTCATAGAAGTTCAGACCGAGGGAAAAGGGCCGTCAATGTCGACTATCTATGGCGTCCTAACGAGGAATCGATTCTGTTACTAGTTCACAACTTACACCGTAGCCGACACGGCCATTGCTATCGGCTGAGAGATTGCCGAGTTTTTCAGTCGTCCACCCAGGCTCTAACAGCAGTTGTAATGAGCAGACTACAGCATGAATCCAGTGGGTGATGAATAAAAACTTAGCAGCCCTGGCCGGCAAAAAGTCGTGTAACTGGTGGCACGGTTGTGCCACGACGGTCATTCACAGTCAAGTGCCGAGATCTAATTGCGCCACAAACAAAGCCAACACTTAGTCAAATCGATCGATGCATTGTCTACCTCGGAGCAATGGAGCGGCAGTCGATGGTGCCGTCTGACCCAGACGATGACCCAGACGATGACCCAGACGATGACCTCTGGTGATCTGGGCCTCCCGGCTACCGACAGTCGGCGTTGTCTCTGTCAGCACAACTCTCGCGCTCAGATGTTCCCGAGGAGGTACTGGGATTCGGCCGCATGTCGAAGTACTTGGGTCATGTCGCACGTCCAGCAGAGTTCGAAGTGGACCGGGCTGAGGGTCCGGACCGGATCCGAGAAGGACCTGGCCCACATTTTACGTAAACCAACTGGCCTTGGCCGAGACGAGCAAGAGCCTGATTTCTCATTTGGTCTGTTTGGACTTGATTTTTACATTTGTGTACATTGTACATAAGAAAATGAATGAAGCCAACCTCCTGAAGAACAAAAGTATATTCATGTCCATTAGAATCAGCAGACAATTCCCAAATTGGTAACACCTTCAAACTTAAAAACGCATCAGTGAAATACTGCGAACTAACTAACTAACTAACTAACTAACTAAGCTAACATCACACATATTCCAATGTTGTTTCTGCTCCTTTTCAGACTCATCGTTGACAACATCATATATATTTATATATATATATATATATATATATATATATACACATATATTTTATATATATTTATATATATATATATATATATATATATATATATATATATGTGTGTGGGTGTTTGTGTGTAGGTGTGTGTGTGTGTGTATGTGTGTGGGTGTGTGTGTGTGTATGTGTATGTGTGGAGCACAATGCACGTAAAGCGCATTCTAAAAAGCAGCTTATACTTCTTGAAACAAAATCCTGTCTTCTGAAAGGTGTTCCTGGAGAAAAGGGGTTGTAGACTGAGTGGGTTCAATAAGGATGTGTGGATTCAATTACATTCAATAAGGAAAAAAAATGAATTGTTAGGAGAACAATGTGTGGCACAATTATACATGTGAGGAATGTGCTCCAGGCATTCAGCTTAGTGACGTGATCCAGAAGGACTACAATATACATTGCATGTCTACATTAACTACCCAGGTAAGTTACGTAGGTAGGTAAGTTCTTATCTATGACCTAACTGGAACTAATGGAATATGTGAGCCTGCTTAGTAATTAACAATCACAATTGTAACAGAAAAGTATGTGGGTTATAAAAGATTATGCTCACCTCACGCCTGCATGTTTGCAGTTTCATCTGAATAGGTAATCAGCAGGGATGAAAGTGCATGCACTTTTCATGTTGCATTAGACCTATTATGATGCATTGAAAGAATGGACTTCAAATTTCGTTTGGCACCACTAATAATTTCGGAATTATCCATCTATGGCAGGATGGTCTTACGCACCCGCTCACACTGACCCAGCTGTTGTTTTTTTAACAGTTAAATATATAAATAAAAGTTAAATGAATTGGATTACTTAAACCAAATGAACCATTGTAACCTAAGGTGTCATTTTCCAGGGAAATAGGTAGAATCGTTTAGGAACTTAAATATTGGGGACCGGATGACAAACTCCTACTTAAAAAGCGGCCACACATTGTTTGCATTTATATCCGAAGCAGTGCACACTTTCCTGGACTTTAGCCACTAAAACTGCGCTTACAGCGCAATTTATTCCCCCCCCCCCTTCCGTTTGCAGCAGGCCCCGAGTTCGTAGAGGTGAGTGGAGTTCCCACAGAGACCGGTTAGCTGACCTGTTGTAGCTTATGCTTGTACATTTGACTCTTCTGATCAGAAAAGCATCAGTAGGAAAACATATTTTGTTATTAAGACTATTGTCAGAATAATTTATAGTGTCTCTGCCAGTTTATAGTGCCATTATGCCAGGCCAGCTCGCTCCATCCTGCTGCTGGTCCTGCAAGAGGGAGCAAAAAGTCGTCGGAAATGTGGCGTGCTCGAATGGTGCGCAATCAAATTAGTGTCACCGCCAAGGTCAAACCGTGCTAAAGATATTCACTATTCATGCCAGTGTGGAATGATACGTGGGAAATGGTCAGTCGATTGTCCATCTGAGTGGGATTTGATAAGCGTAGGGTAACATGAGTGTCGGACTTGTTTTGGAATACTGGAGATGTGGACGACGATTTTGAGGTGTTCCAAGTTGGAGAGCATATTTTCCTGTGTTCATTCTAATCCCTGTGTTTATAAAAACAAAGAGACGGAAATTCCCAACTAATGCCATTACTGTGTGACCTGTAAACGTCACACAATCGGTGCTTTAAGGTCAGCGATATTAGCTTACAGAACCGGATAAAAGTTACAATGATATTCTGAACTTGCCGCTATTTTCGCATGTCGTGACCGGATCGAGGTGGGTAGGGGCTTGTCTGGCAGATGTTCCGGGCTCGGATAGGGCTCGGGCCTCATGAGCCGGGTACGGGCCGGGCTTCGCCTAGATAATTGGAGCTGGGAGGCCGACCCATCCGGCCGACCCCGGGGGCCAATGCGTCCTCCCGAGCGACTGGTGTGGTGGCCTGCCTCTGGTCCGACAACTGCGACTGGTGTGCTGGCCTACCTCTGGTCCGACAACTGCGACTGGTGTGGTGGCCTGCCTCTGGTCCGACAACTGCGACTGGTATGGTGGCCTGCCTCTGGTCCGACAACTGCGACTGGTGTGGTGGCCTGCCTCTGGTCCGACAACTGCGACGTGTTCCCGGTGGCACCGGCGGCCCCTCGTCTCCATACGTGGCCGGTGGAGATACATCGACCCGCTTGGCTCCGCTGAGGCGCGTCTACAACCGTCACAACACCTAGGTCGCAACTGACTCTACCTTCATGGGTGCGAACGGCACTGGTTCTTACCTCCATTGCGGTATCTGGCGTTTGATATTGCGTGACTGTATATGCCATGGAATGTCATTGCGTATGAATAAGGCTGTTTATTGTTCACAGCAAACAATGCAACAAAAGACCAGAGTCACCCATTTACTCGTTGTATACGCGCATAGTGTTTTGGTAACTGGAATGCGATTGATGCTAATTGCAGAGGTAAATAAATGCTGAGATGTGTCGCTCGCGAATAATGAGGTGTAAAATTGTGTCGTAAAACAGAAAAATAAGAAAGAAGACAGAAAAGCGAACAGAAATATCTTCCCATCCGACATGTGCACTGGCTTTGAGTTCCCAACGCGCCTCTCCATCATCTCAAGCTCCCAGCTCACCTGCTCCAAGTTCACATCTGACCTGTTCACTCCTCTGATTTCTTATTTGATCCTTGCACTGCCTCTGTGTTTCCAGGTGACCTGACCTCCGCCTATTGGTTCCAAGCTGAACTGTTATCCACCATCTCAAGTTCCCAGCTCACCTGTCTCAGGTTCACATTTGACCTGCCCACTCCTCTCATTTCATATTTGACGGGTACACTGTCTCTGAGTTCCCAGTTGAACTGTTCTCTGCCTTTGAGTTCCTAGCAGGCCTGTCCTCCGCCTATGAGTTCCCAGCTGACCTGTCCGCCTATTAGTTTCCAGCTGACCTGTCCTCCGCCTCTGATTTCCCAGCTGACCTGCACACTGCCTCTGAGTTCCCAGCTGGCCTGTCCTCCGCCTCTAGGTTTCCAGCTAACCTGTACACCGCCTCTGGGTTCCTAGCTGACCGGCCCACTGATCTCTGAAGTCCCAACAGACCTGTCGACCGCCCCCGTACCGCCAACTCTGACGCCCGCCAACCCCGACACGAGACCCCTGACGGACAAGATGGGGAAATTATTCAGCACGTCTCTCGGAAGTGGCGGCCAGCCTCCGTGCCAACCGCCACGGCCCAGCAACAGACAACCAACCGTGTGCGGGATGGGGGGGGGGGGTGAACAAGACGAGGCAATCCAGGCGTTGGCATAAACCAGCCAGACCTCACGGTATGCATGTCGTAAAGAACCAGTGGCACTGCACTAGTGATACCAAACCAGTGGTGGTGAATCGGTGGCACGGATCGGATGGGATTCATCGTTAGAGGTCCGTTGACAGCTGTGCCCTCGGCAACACCAGTGGTTGACAGGCCCGCCAGGCCCTCGGCAACACCAGTGGTTGACAGGCCGGCCAGGCCCTCGGCAACACCAGTGGTTGACAGGCCCGCCAGACCCTCGGCAACACCAGTGGTTGACAGGCCCGCCAGGCCCTCGGCAACACCAGTGGTTGACAGGCCGGCCGGCTGACAGCCATGCCAGGTGACAGCCGTGCCAGGTGACAGCCGTGCCAGGTGACAGCCGTGCCAGGTGACAGACCGGCCGGCTGACAGCCGTGTCAGGTTGACAGGCCGGCCGGCTGACAGCCGTGTCAGGTGACAGCCATGCCAGGTGACAGCCGTGTCAGGTGACAGCCATGCCAGGTGACAGCCGTGTCAGGTGACAGCCATGTCAGGTGACAGCCATGCCAGGTGACAGCCGTGTCAGGTGACAGCCATGCCAGATGACAGCCATGCCAGATGACAGCCATGCCAGGTGACAGCCGTGTCAGGTGACAGCCATGCCAGGTGACAGCCATGCCATGTGACAGCCATGCCAGGTAACAGCCATGCCAGGTGACAGCCATGCCAGGTGACAGCCGTGTCAGGTGACAGCCATGCCAGGTGACAGCCATGCCAGGTAACAGCCATGCCAGGTGACAGCCATGCCAGGTGACAGCCATGTCAGGTGACAGCCATGCCATGTGACAGCCATGCCAGGTAACAGCCATGCCAGGTGACAGCCATGCCAGGTGACAGCCGTGTCAGGTGACAGCCATGCCAGGTGACAGCCATGCCGGGTGACAGCCATGCCAGGTGACAGCCAGGCAGCTGCATAGCTGTGACCGATGCCCCACACACCAGATCTCAGAACACCAGAGCGTCGAACAGCCATCGATGGAGTTCTACCCTCTTCGGTAGCGACCCTATGTTCGCGAAGTGTTGACTCACAGTGTATCTAGGTCTTATCAGTTCAGTGTTGTGGCGCTATTCAGTAAGAACATATATCGATTCGTCAAACCATTTCATGTCGTTTCATCAGTACAGACTACCGAATGGTAACGAAAAAGGACAGCATTAGCCGTGGCGGTGAATCCAGACGGAGACACGTTTAACCATGGTTCAGGCCACGAGACAGCCATGCGCCTGGAACCAAATGCATACAGCACCAGCCAACCAGACGGGACGCCAGGCAATAATCACCTCCGCAGAGACCGGTTCACTGATCTGCAACTGCATCTGCAACTGGATTCCTGCCAGTGATCCGGCCAGCGACCAACCGGCGAGGTCACACGAGGACGACGGGATCCAGCGGTGAGGTCACACGAGGACGACGGCATCCAGCGGTGAGGTCACACGAGGACAACGGGATCCAGCGGTGAGGTCACAGGAGGACGAAGGGATCCAGCGGTGAGGTCACACGAGGACGACGGGATCCAGCGGTGAGGTCACACGAGGACGACGGCATCCAGCGGTGAGGTCACACGAGGACGACGGCATCCAGCGGTGAGGTCACACGAGGACGACGGGATCCAGCGGTGAGGTCACACGAGGACGACGGCATCCAGCGGTGCGGCCACAGGAGGACGACGGGATCCAGCGGTGAGGTCACACGAGGACGACGGGATCCAGCGGTGAGGTCACACGAGGACGACGGGATCCAGCGGTGAGGTCACACGAGGACGACGGGATCCAGCGGTGAGGTCACACGAGGACGACGGGATCCAGCGGTGAGGTCACACGAGGACGACGGTATCCAGCGGTGAAGCCACAGGAGGACGACGGGATCCAGCGGTGAGGCCACATGAGGACGACGGGATCCAGTGGTGAAGCCACAGGAGGACGACGGGATCCAGTGGTGAGGTCACACGAGGACGACGGGATCCAGTGGTGAGGCCACAGGAGGACGACGGGATCCAGTGGTGAGGTCACACGAGGACGACGGTATCCAGTGGTGAGGCCACAGGAGGACGACGGGATCCAGCGGTGAGGTCACACGAGGACGACGGGATCCAGCGGTGAGGTCACACGAGGACGACGGTATCCAGTGGTGAGGTCACAGGAGGACGACGGGATCCAGCGGTGAGGTCACAGGAGGACGACGGGATCCAGCGGTGAGGTCACACGAGGACGACGAGATCCAGCGGTGAGGTCACAGGAGGACGACGGGATCCAGCGGTGAGGTCACAGGAGGACGACGGGATCCAGCGGTGAGGTCACACGAGGACGACGAGATCCAGCGGTGAGGTCACACGAGGACGACGAGATCCAGCGGTGAGGTCACAGGAGGACGACGGGATCCAGCGACCACTTACCAGCCAGCATCCGCTGACGCAACGGCACTGATCGATGACCAGGATGCCGACGACATGTGCCGCCTGGCCGGCGTCGGCGCCGCTGCTCACGACGTCACTCCACGGTGAGCCGGAACTGATGTGGGGCTGACACGCGGCCTGTCGCTGATGTTCAGCCGAGTGCCGCCACGCGGCGTGCAATGACACTTCACCTGTCAGTGGTCCCTCCCCTGCCCCCACTCCCAATCACAATCAATCGGACGGAACCGGTCGTTGGGAGACGAGACGTTCTGCCAGGTCTGGCCGTCTGGAAGTCGTCACACGCGGCACAGCCTGCCAACGCAATCGTCTCAGACCGTCCCGCTGCACCAGTAGCCTCAATACGCGCGAGGCACACTTCCGCCGTCCGCTCTAGCCGTGCTCTCGGCTTAGATGCACGGCGACGCATGTATAGAAGCATGGATTAGCTGCTCAAACGTAAGCGTACGTTCGTTCAACTGTGCTTTTCCTGGTTGCCGTGCCCCGTACTGGCCAAAGTGCATGTCCGGGAGTAATAGCGCGACGCAGGCCTTCTGGTGAAAGCTTGTCAGGCTGGTGAAGGCTTGAAGGCAAACACGGTGCGTGCGCAACACGGTGGAATTCAATTGTGCGGACAAACCTTAACAACGTATCTCAAAGGAAGCGAAATAGATTCGATTCGCGACAGATTGCACATGCTCAATGTAGCTGTGCATGCCTGGCTGACAGCAATATACCGCCAATTGTTGTGAGTTGCATGCACCGGATCTCGTTATCCGACGGCTGTTAGTCATCTTCGACGATATGCATGTTCAACGTTCACTGTCCGTCGTTCACGGCCATTCACTGTCGCAGTATAAGTGCCTACAATTTTAAATCGGTGGAGTTGCAGTGCTTATGCACTCCGATGTTCATTCAGACAGCATAGATACCACTGTCACTGAAGTTCGTGAAGCGCGGTATGCGTTGTCCTTATTCGTCTTAGCTGGCATCGATGCGTATCGTTGTGCTCCGAGTCCTCCAGTCAGATCTACTCCAGAGAGGGGGGACACCGTGGCTGGTGCACATTGTGGCTGGTGGACATCGTAGCTGGTGGACATTGTGGCTGATGGACATCGTGGCTGGTGGACATCGTGACTGGCAGCACTGGTGAAGTTGCGGCACGGCGCCAACATGTCGCACTGAGGACACTCAGGGCCACCACCGAGGACACTCAGGGCCACCACCGAGGACACTCAGGGCCACCACCGATGACATTCAGGGCCACCACCGAGGACACTCAGGACCACCACCGAGGACACTCAGGGCCACCACCGAGGACACTCAGGACCACCACCGAGGACATTCAGGACCACCACCGAGGACACTCAGGGCCACCACCGAGGACACTCAGGACCACCACCGAGGACACTCAGGACCACCACCGAGGACACTCAGGACCACCACCGAGGACACTCAGGGCCACCACCGAGGACACTCAGGACCACCACCGAGGACACTCAGGACCACCACCGATGACATTCAGGGCCACCACCGAGGACACTCAGGGCCACCACCGAGGACACTCAGGGCCACCACCGAGGACACTCAGGGCCACCACCGAGGACACTCAGGGCCACCACCGAGGACACTCAGGGCCACCACCGAGGACACTCAGGGCCACCACCGAGGACACTCGGGGCCACCACCGAGGACACGAGGGACCACCACCGAGGACATTCAGGGCCACCACCGAGGACACTCAGGACCACCACCGAGGACACTCAGGGCCACCACCAAGGACACGAGGGACCACCACCGATGACACTCCGGGCCACCACCGAGGACACCCAGGGCCACCACCGAAGACACTCTGGGCCGCCCGGCCACTGACTGGTGACCAGATCAGATTGTGCTGGCCGCGCGTCGGCCTGCACTGGCTGGCTGATGGCTCAGACAGGCGATTTGGCGTCTCAGAAGCTGAGGACGGGGTGGTTGAGCCGCACGGCATGCCTGGCCGCCCCTGCAGGATCGAGCCGACAATTCAGGTCGGCCGGTCCGACGCCAAGTATCGCTGGCCGTTTGTCAAGTGGACCAGCAGTCGGCTTATGGTAATTGTGGCCCTCAGTATGTGTGCACCGTGTCCCGTGGCTGGCGGGATTTCTTTCCTCTGTAGCAAGCGTGGTGGAGTTCAGATGCTCACTAGACACGCCAGATTGATTTTACTCTGTGTTTGTTCGCAATCAGTATTGGAGTAAGAACAAAGGGTCCAATAGCCCAATTCCTGCACTGAGATTCATAATGCCTAATTCCGTCCTCGACTGCGACGCATGGTGGTCGCCAATGGTGCTGTACGAATGGCGGTTGCCGATGGTGCAGAGACGCATGGTGGTTGCCAATGGGGGTAGGAACAACATGACGTTATGAACGTGTGTGTGAAGGGGAGACAACATGATTCGCCATATTACTTGTAGGGGGGGAGCGTAAATAAATTAGTTTTGTTGATGCCATGGATAACTCGTTTACGTGCATTCTAAACCGAATTTGGTAGTTTGATTCAAAGATGAAAAAAAGTCGTACGCAGGTACATTTGAACTGATCTTACACGTGTTTGTATCGAAACTGTGAGGAAAATTGGTTGGGAGTGATTGGTAAGTTAACGGATACAGAAAGGACATCATTCAAGTTTGAAGGACATATGTGCTCCAAACTGTAGTCTAAGGCCCAGTTCACACATCCACTGGTACAAAACGGAACGGAAACTCAGAGGTGAAAAAGCCTGCCACTTGGCTGCGAGCGTAGGTGACAGATATTGGGAGAAGATATGGATATTGGGAGAAGATTAATCAGACCCGACGAATGTTAATAAGTGAACAAACAAAACCAAACAAACAAAGCGAATATACATAATCCACCTAAATGCAATGCAATAAAGAGGAGCTCGACTCTGCCAGCTTTAAAACATATATATTTCTCATTCTAGGTTAAATTTGTTGCCTGTGAGAGAGGAATTCGTGCTCCTGGAACCCTGTCCCTGGAATCTTGAGAGGTCTCCACCTATGCCCTCCAGCATTACATTCTAGAAATGAAGGCTTAAATCAGCTCGCTATGGTCATGTGCACGTTCGTCTTGCATCACATCTACAACTTAAATTTTATAAAATCGATATATTGACGTGCGCGCATCGATTCAGAAAACCATGCAATATATAGCTATTCAAAACATCGTTACTATTTCGTGCCATTTTGCTATTGGAGCCTTCACAACGCACCAACTCATTCCAGGTTATACTGCCAATGGCTCACGCGGATTTGTAGCGGCGGCGAGAACCGACAGAACAACACGCAACATTTCGGTTGAAATGCCAGCGCTCCACTCCCGGACAATCCCCCTCTCCTTTTGTTGTCATTTTTCACTCGTAAATTTCCAACACAGGGCACAGCTGATGAAAAGGCGAGGAGGTCATTTAACGGCACAACCTAGGTGAATATACCCGACGGGTCACGTACGTTACGCATGGCGGCTCCGCTTCGAGTAGTTCCTCCTTGGTGCAGCCGTGGTGCCCGCTCGGTGCAGCCGTGGTGCCCGCTCGGTGGAGGCGTGGTGCCCGCTTGGTGCGGCACTTCAGATTGGGAATGGGCGCTGCATGACCACTGCACTCGATGCGGCCCTAAACCCCAACATACAAACAAACAAACAAACTTGAGATTTGGTTACCTAACTCAAGATACCTTTATTAGAAGGTAGATCGAAGTTTTCCTTCAATCCTGCATGACGTCATGCGAAGTTTTTTTTTGTAAATATGGTATCAACTTGGTTGAAGAAAACTTTTCTCAAATCATACGAGATGGTTACTTTTATTTTGTTTCCGCTGAAAGTACATACAATTGTCTTCAGGCTAGCAGGCAGGCTATAATCTAGTTTTGTTCCTTCCAGTGAACATTTGTTCCTACACATATTTTGGCATGCATAGGCAGGATTGGATTTGAGCATTGCAATTATATATGTGGAGAGTGATATCGTTTTGGGTCATCGCGTATGGATGATGTTTTTCTTCAAACCTGATGCATCAAAACTTAATTCGCAACTTAAAAAAGAAGACATCTGGTTGCACCCTCTTCACCAGGATTGTGCTTCGCCAAATTTGGAAACACAATAAAACATGTATATAAGCTGTTAGACATAGACATAAGGGAGTATGCTGCAATCATTTCAAAGAAATGGATAACAAAGGGAACCTAAACGAAGAGCTGTTTAACCCTGCCTCTTCCAAGAGACAAAAATTTGTCCTACCATCAGCTGTTACCACCATAATATTCAAACCAGCCAAAATCCTGGGTAAGCCTGACAGTTTGTTATTATTGCTGCTTAGGTCATTTGCAAGATTGGTTTATTGTGTCTTGCCTGTCTTTTTTGCGTGCTTGGCAATGTTTTGCTTGCACCAAAGAAAAAGAACGATATGCTAGGTTAGGCTATATTTTTATTTGAAGTTTGGATGCGTCACTCTGAGAAAATAGATTACGCTATCTAATGTAGGTAAGGTTACCGTGTATTTTTTGAAGTTTTAAATATTTGTTTATTGTATATGCGCCCATTGAAAGCAGTCCTTTTTGTTATTATTTCGTTTTCCAACGAAATAGTAAGCATATGCAATGGATAAACATGCCACTCAAGCATCTTTATCAAAGCTATTTTAGCGACCTAAAATGCAAGTCCATGAAGTTTGGTGCTTGTTTGTTAAAAGCGTTGTGTTCTTTATGCAGAGTTAGCTCAACGATAAGACTGCATGCTATTTGCCACCGAGTTGCAGTCACACTAAGTCATGGTGAAAGGAAATATAAACAGATGATTCGGTTCAGGCCTGCTGACTGAAATGATGCATTTATATGACACATTTGTACAGAATGGTCAACTAATTATATAAAGTGACAAATATATCAAATATGCACATTTGCATTCCATATTTTTTTTTACTGTAGAGGGAGACAACGTGGGCTGGACATGACTTCTTTAAACCAGTTTTCACATTTCTTGTGTTTTTTGTTTTTTTCCGTGGTTGAAAATTAGTCTGGAATTCAAGAATAAACCGTTTTGTTGCCAGAAAATACATTCTTCTTTTACATAGGAGCTCTCTCAAACCTTGGGCACTCCTAGATCTCTTCGTACTTGTGCGCGGCCAGCGAGCCGCCGCGACAGAGCATCGGCTGCCGCACCAGAACATGTACCGCGCCATGCTTGTCTGCAAGAACCAACCAATCACGCTTCGGTTAGAGTAGAATAGTGATACTCTGGAAACCCATTGACCTCTATATATAACTTATAGTGTATTATTATAGAGGTAAATGTGGAAACCGGTAGAGTGTGACGACACTGGCGACTGACCGATCTTTGGCGGCTGGCGGGATGTTGCCACTGCTAAATATGGTGTAAACCGGTAGAGTGTGACAACACTGGCGACTGACCGATCTATGGCGGCTGGCGGGATGTTGCCACTGCTAAATATGGTGTAAACCGGTAGAGTGTGACGACACTGGCGACTGACCGATCTATGGCGGCTGGCGGGATGTTGCCACTGCTAAATATGGTGTAAACCGGTAGAGTGTGACGACACTGGCGACTGACCGATCTATGGCGACTGACGGGATGTTGCCACTGCTAAATATGGTGTAAACCGGTAGAGTGTGACGACACTGGCGACTGACCGATCTATGGCGACTGACGGGATGTTGCCACTGCTAAATATGGTGTAAACGGCTGTGTGCACAAGTCACATAGAACATGAACCGTGTTCGGACCAAGTTGGCAATGTGGCCGTCAACACCGTCAACTCGGCCTTTGGCCAATCAGAGATCAAAATGTGATGTCATGCTTGACAACATAACGGCCGCCTAAAACCAGCTCCGGCTGTGATTGGCCCAAGGCTGTGTTACTGCAACCCTTTCAATGAGTCAGAACCTGGCGATGCAGCCTTGCATAACTCTTTCGATCCACACAATTTTGTATTGTCACCAATTTACCATTTGCTGGCATATTCGACAGAGCGAAGGAAGTCTTCCTTCGCTCTGTCGAATAGTTCGGGAATAGTTCGCTTCATCGCAGTTCGGAACTGCACATGAAGGAACGTTTCTTCCATATCCGGCTACAACGTACGATTTTCATGCATAAATATTGGACCATTTGCCGGGAAATTATTGGGGGGGGGAGGTATAATCCCCCAAATCTGACGGTTGAGGGGATGCATCTTCCCCCCCCCCCCTCCACTGTGACGAAGCCCATGTTGGCAATTAATCGGAACGATTAGTTGCTTAGTTAACTATAGGTGGCATTAGTTATCTATAGCTAGCCCAGTTAACTGTAGGTGGCATTAGTTGTCTATAGCTGACCCAGTTAACTATAGGTGGCATTAGTTATCTATAGCTAGCCCAGTTAACTATAGGTGGCATTAGTTATCTATAGCTGGCCCAGTTAACTATAGGTGGCATTAGTTATCTATAGCTGGCCCAGTTAACTATAGGTGGCATTAGTTATCTATAGCTGGCCCAGTTAACCATAGGTGGCATTAGTTATCTATAGCTGGTACATTATTAGTCGGCAGTTATCGGCCACAATAAGCGTCGTTTCATCGGCCGGCCCACAGCCGGTGGAGTGTGATCCACCTGTTCACAGCCGGTGGAGTGTGATCCACCTGTTCACAGCCGGTGGAGTGTGATCCACCTGTTCACAGCCGGTGGAGTGTGATCCGCCTGTTCACAGCCGGTGGAGTGTGATCCACTTGTTCGCAGCCGGTGGAGTGTGATCCGCCTGTTCACAGCCGGTGGAGTGTGATCCGCTTGTTCACAGCCGGTGGAGTGTGATCCACCTGTTCACAGCCGGTGGAGTGTGATCCACCTGTTCACAGCCGGTGGAGTGTGATCCACCTGTTCACAGCCGGTGGAGTGTGATCCACCTGTTCACAGCCGGTGGAGTGTGATCCGCCTGTTCACACCCGGTGGAGTGTGATCCACCTGTTCACAGCCGGTGGAGTGTGATCCACCTGTGTTCACAGCCAATGGGGTGTGAGCCACCTGTTCACAGCCGGTGGAGTGTGCCCGCCTGTTCACAGCCGGTGGAGTGTGCCCGCCTGTTCACAGCCGGTGGAGTGTGATCCACCTGTTCACAGCCGGTGGAGTGTGCCCGCCTGTCTACAGCCGGTGGAGTGTGATCCACCTGTTCATAGCCGATGGGGTGTGATCCACCTGTTCGCAGCCGGCGGAGTGTGCCCGCCTGTTCACAGCCGGTGGAGTGTGCCCGTCTGTTCACAGCCGGTGGAGTGTGCCAGCCTGTTCACAGCCGGTGGAGTGTGATCCACCTGTTCATAGCCGATGGGGTGTGCCCGCCTGTTCACAGCCGGTGGAGTGTGCCCGCCTGTTCACAGCCGGTGGAGTGTGCCCGTCTGTTCACAGCCGGTGGAGTGTGCCCGTCTGTTCACAGCCGGTGGAGTGTGCCCGCCTGTTCACAGCCGGTGGAGTGTGATCCACCTGTTCACAGCCGGTGGAGTGTAGTCCGCCTGTTCACAGCCGGTGGAGTGTGATCCACCTGTTCACAGCCGGTGGAGTGTGATCCACCTGTTCACAGCCGGTGGAGTGTGTGAGCAAATCGACTGATCGCCCTCTAATTGGGCGCGTCTGAGCCCGACGGAGGACCGGCAGTCGCGTCGATCGCCGGCCCGCGCTGGCCGGAACCGGCTGAAAGACACGGATGTACTGGTGAGTGGCCGCGAGGGCGCTGATGCAGCAGCAAATGGGATATCGGGACGGCGGCGGGGACGGCCCCGGCCAAGCTTACCATGATGAGGCCCGAATCACTGGCTCGGAGGCACGTACAACACCCCGACAGTCCCCTGGTGGGAGCTGAGCGTTTTGCTTTCTCAAGAGCCGAGCGTTTGAGTCAGGTGCACGGGCTGCCGAACCTACAGCGCTGTGCGGGCGGCGGGCGGGCGGTGGTCGGCCGGCAGCATCAGCGCCGATAGTTTGGTCATGGCAGGCCGTGTTGGCCCGCAGTGCGGCGTCATTTGAGCCACAGTTGCGCCCACAGCCGAGTGTGTGCGGCAGTGCGAGTGAGCTGGCTGCAGCCGACTGACTGCTCGAGAAGATGGCTGACCGGTCAAGCCATCGGACGTCGCTTCCTCAGACGCCTGGAATGTCTCGAGACCTCGGGTCAGGCTGGAACAGAGGAGAGCTCGGACGTCGCTTCCTCAGACGCCTGGAATGTCTCGAGACCTCGAGTCAGGCTGGAACAGAGGAGAGCTCGGACGTCGCTTCTTCAGACGCCTGGAATGTCTCGAGACCTCGGGTCAGGCTGGAACAGAGGAGAGCTCGGACGTTGCTTCCTCAGACGCTTGGAATGTCTCGAGACTTCGGCCAGGCTGGGACGGAGAGAGCTCGGACGTCGCTTCTTCAGACGCCTGGCTGGAATGTCTCGAGACCTCGTGTCAGGCCGGGACGGGGAGAGCGCGAGGCTCATGAGAAGTGGCTATTCGCGGTGATTGCGCCGTAGCGCATTGTTCTCTGGCAGCATGTACATGCCAGTGCCTCTTTCTCTGTGGCTTATACACAACGGGATGAACTATCTTTTCATTGTCAAGCTATATCAAGTATTTGTAGGGAATGCTGACTGAATAACTAGTAGTGCCAGGCATGTGTTCCTCCACACCGTTAGGCAAATGAACAATAGCCGAGCTGGATGGCCGACCTACTATTAATTAATGAGCAGCTTGGGGACTGGACGGATTAATTTTAAAAGCTTTGATAGGTCGCCTCACGGTCACTTGTCGGTTCCCAGAAACCGATCGGACTTTGCTGGTGGTCAGCCTGCACGGTCACTGGCCTGGTGCTCAATACAGCAGCTTTACCCGGACTGTATAACAGCCTGGCACAGCCAGCTGCTATAACAATGACTGTATGAACACTGGCCTGGTGCTCAGATACAGCAGCTGCTATAGACACGGACTGTATGAACACTGGCCTGGTGCTCAGACACAGCAGTAACGGACTGTATGAACACTGGCCTGGTGCAAATTAAAGTTAGAAATTAAACACTGGCCTGGTGCTCAGACACAGCAGGCTATATACACGGACTGTATGAACACTGGCCTGGTGCTCGACCAGCTGCTCATATACACGGACTGTATGAACACTGGCCTGGTGCTCAGATACAGCAGCTGCTATATACACGGACTGTATGAACACTGGCCTGGTGCTCAGACACAGCAGCTGCTATATACACGGATTATGACACTGGCCTGGTGCTCAGACACAGCAGCTGCTATATACACGGACTGTATGAACACTGGCCTGGTGCTCAGACACAGCAGCTGCTATATACACGGACTGTATGAACACTGGCCTGGTGCTCAGATACAGCAGCTGCTATATACACGGACTGTATGAACACTGGCCTGGTGCTCAGACACAGCAGCTGCTATATACACGGACTGTATGAACACTGGCCTGGTGCTCAGACACAGCAGCGAAATACATGGCTATTACCACACAGAACTACTGGATAGAGTTGAAAAGAGCGAACGCGAACTGAGTAGGTGCTCTGGTGCTCTGATGATACTTTTGGGGCCCAAAGCGATCTTTGGGGGTCCAGGCGCACTTTTCCCGAGCCCCGGCTCGTGTTTTCTGGGCATCGCTTTGTATTTTTTCAAGCGTCCGACGCGATTTTGATGGGGATTCGACTGCAATATTGCGGGTCCCAGAGCGATTTTGAGGGGCCCCGGCGCGATTTTTGACACCCGGTCGTGATTTATCGGGGCACGGGGAGGGGGAGGGGGCTTGTTTTTCGCCCCATTGGGTACGCCACTGCTCAGTACTGGAAACCAAGCAATGGAAATTGAGTATTGATCGGAAAAATGCACGTTAGCAATAAGCTCAGTGTGATGACGTATGGCCAGCAATTCAACCTGAAACTGAGATTACGGTATGAAGTTGCAAAGCGTCCCTGGAAAGTATCGCTGGTTGTTCGGACGGTTAAAGCCAGGGTTCATGTCTGCACGATTTTGCATACCACGTGAAGATGATGTGAATTGTCTACATCATCGGAATTGAACAGAAACCATATTCATGTTGCTACTTTATGTGGAAAAAGCATGCATTATTAAACCGGTCATCAGTGCACTTTGACCGGTGCCCAGCCGGGCTCAGTCACATCAGACCTGCCGGTCGCGGGCTGCTTCGGTCCCAACATGTTGGCTATTTACCACCGCGCCTGCAGCGCACAGTTTGCCGCCGCTCGCCTCGGCGGCGCAGCGTGGCCCGTCTGTGGCGGCTGCGCGCCCGCAGACGTCGGCGGGGTGGCACCCTGGCGGCCGCCGCAGAAGGCGTCAGTATTGTCGCGTGGCTCGGGCCCGTCGGTTGTGCTCTGGGAACGTGCGTGTCGCTGGCGGCGAGCGCGGTGAGCGTGCTGGTGGTGTCGCATGCCGCGTGGTGCTGTGTCGCGTGTCGGTCTGTGTCGCACAGAGAGCCAGTGACCATCGCCGGCGCGACTGCAGCTCCCGTCTGCGACGGTAAGGCGATCACTCCCACCGATGAAATCCAACCGTAAACACCGTGCCGAGTGAATTATTAGTTGCTGACTGTGGAAAATGCTCAGAATAGCCTGACCATTTGAGTTTTGTAGTACACAGATTACGATAAAAGCTAGAACAACCCCTGCATTTGGCAACGATATGACAGTCTGAAAACGCGGTGAAGCCGTACCAGAGGCTACCAAGCAAGGCAATCGTTTTGATTGCACTGCAATCCCCACATGATATGTCTGGCAATCCAGCAGGCACTTATGCCCAAGTCAAATTGATGTGCTTATTATCCTGTGGTGAGAATGCCCGTAGTTTTTGTTAGGATGGTACGCCATCTAAAACAATGTAGGAATACAGCTGGAGGAACCTGGTTCAGGCTGATTGGCCTGCACACAATCAAACGGTGCGCAACGCTGGAAAATATGAAATCGTGAAATTGCATTTAATTTTGTATCATCCAAAATCATTGAACTCTCATTGGGAAATGGAACGGATCTTCATTTAAGGTAGTATTTCTTAACATGATAAACGGTTCAGGTTGAGAAGATCCTAGCACTCTCCCACTTGTCGCTACTCTGAATACTTGAGTAGGTAATATGAGAAGATCCTAGCACTCTCCCACTTGTCGCTACTCTGAATACTTGAGTAGGTAATATGAGAAGATCCTAGCACTCTCCCACTTGTCGCTACTCTGAATACTTGAGTAGGTAATATGAGAAGATCCTAGCACTCTCCCACTTGTCGCTACTCTGAATACTTGAGTAGGTAATATGAGAAGATCCTAGCACTCTCCCACTTGTCGCTACTCTGAATACTTGAGTAGGTAATATGAGAAGATCCTAGCACTCTCCCACTTGTCGCTACTCTGAATACTTGAGTAGGTAATACAATGAATGGCGCCGACTCCATATATCATGCTACCAATGACATTATTGACATGATTCGAGAAGCGCCTTAGATGTAAATGAGTATGATGAGAAGCACAGGCAGTTTGCCATGAAGACTTTTCCTGAGATGTCTCCAATCTTTCTTTCAGTATGAAGTCCGATTTACTTTCGTGATATTCTGGACTCTAAACCGAGAGTGGGGAAAACGCCAGCCAACGCAACACGTTAGTCACCGAGCAGAACCTATATGTAACTACTGTTGCATGGCAGCTCAGAACAGCGTGCCTGAGTCGGTTGCTTCGGGGAGACAGACCAGAGTTCGATGACCGGAGGATGATGCGAAGCGTCCCCACGATTTCGGGAGTGTCACAAAGCCACAGCCCTCTTCTGTGTAAATGTGAACCGTCTTTTTGATGGTGTTGCATTATCGGTCTCTGTGGTTCGCGTTCACCATGCTGGTTCACTGTTCCCTTTGACGGGCCCTGCATGCTCAGTCTCCTTTGATCAGCCACACGGTTCACTGTTTCCTGTGACGGGCGTCGCTGGTCCATTGCTTCCTTTGACGGGCCCCTCTAGTTGAGCCTCTCTTGTTCACTGTTTCTTTTGACGGGCTTCGCCGGTTCACTGTTTCCTTTGGTGGGCTTCGCTGGTGCACTGTTTCCTTTGGCGAGCCTTGCTGGTGCACTGTTTCCTTTGGCGGGCCTCGCTGGTGCACTGTTTCCTTTGGCGGGCCTCGCTGTTTCGCTGTTTCGCTGTTTCGCTGTTTCCTTTGAGTGGACGCATTTTGTGCAGGCCGCTAGTGGATCGACTGCGGCGGCCGAGGAAATCTATAAAAACGAACAGTTCGATGTTCTCTGAGTCCCCGCTGATCTGGCCAGCAGCAGAGTGGACTTCTGTCGCCCTCGGTAACAGCACGTTTTCAGACCAATATCACGGCAGACAGAGTGACACGAGGAGCAGCCAGTCGTTCGTCTCTGTGAAACATTTCAACTTGCACCGGATGAAAGACCGAGAACACAGAAGCACGTAACAGCGAGAAATAGATCCTCATTTCTGCGCCGACCCCACTTTTCTTCACTTGCTCGCAATTGTTATATTTTCTGTACAAAAATGGCATGCAACAAAAGCTACGCAACAGAGAGGAGAATGGAAGGGAGAGGTGTGGGCTGTGCAAGGAAATGACCTGCCTGCAATTTTTCGTTCAATGCTTCGCCTATGAAGTTTCAGTGCTTCGACTATAGACGTTATTTGAGGTGGTTGCGCGTAAGATCTCTAAGATTTTCCTCCTTTTCCGTGGCGGAACGATTTAATAAGTCCCAGAATTGGCCCAGTCTCGCATCACGTTTATTTTTGTTTTCGTGAGTCGGAAAAGTGGGGACATCTTTGTGAAATCAAACAGAAGCTGAGGTCTATTGCCCGATGGGTTGGCACACTAACCTTTAACGCCCGTGCCTTTCCAGTCATGTCTCCTACTTGATGGGAGGACTTAAAAATGAAAGAGAGATGTACCAGCCATTTCAACTGAATCTTGACACATGTCCTGAGGGACGCCGTGGCTTTAAAACGGCGACCGCCGAATACTTTCCAAATTCGTTAATGTTTCCAACCCAGGGTGCATCTTCAATTTATCCATCCAAAATTTTTAAAACAACGTGTCTGGGTCTCCAGCTGTCAGTAACCACCGTAACAACAATTTCCTTATTCAAACTCGTTATCCCAGTTATGATTTACTCGTTTATCTGGAAAAAAATCATTTGCCGAACGAAATTGGCCGAAAAAAACAACTCATTTGTAAACCGACACACGCACTGAACCCATTGTGGGTTCCATGCCCTGGACGCAGTAGGCAAGGGGTTAGCAAGGGCCCGTTACCCTCCACTTTTTGTGGAAGATTCAGCAATGGCAACTGCCCCTCCCCACATTTACCCTCTCCGAAGTCTGTGCTAACTGAAATATGGAATAAAACAGCTGATAAAAAATTGATATTAGATTTAAGCACAAGGAGGCGACTCTTACTTCATTTCACTTTCTCTCATGTTCAATCCTTTAGTTTGTTCGAAGGTATGGACATCGCTAGTACATTGTCCCCGTAAAATGTGGCCGCGGGGATATGGCTTCCTGGGTCAGGTAAACGTGAACCATCAAACGTGGTCCAATACGTGTGTCTATTAATCTTGGTTGAGCCATGCGTTGGTGGAAGGGAAACGAAACTTTGTCGAAATGGACGCAATTCACCAATGCCGAAAATTTACATGAACACGGGGAAAGTTCAGCGTATTCCTTTATTTGGGACTCTGAATATTTGCATAGAAAAGCCGCTTCATCAAAGGAGCGACAGTAACGTTTAACACATTGTAGACGACTTATTTGGGAGCCTGAAAGTCATGTGCGATGTGTCAACAAGCCGTAGCCGTCCTTGTAACCATGGCAACCTGGTCGCGTTGCGGCAGACACGGGCGGCGCGTGTGATGGATACTCGGCGGCACTGACCTCTGACCCCACCTGCCCAGTGCTGTTTGAGCGGCCGCACCGGCCGCGTGTGGAGCGCTGAGCGGTGGTGCACCGCTTGGGCGGACGAGGCGGGCCAATGGCGTTCTGTGAGTGGCGGCGCCGTTATCGTTTCGTCTCAGCATGCACTCGCGAAGTTGCAGGCGGACGGCCGTCGGCCGGCGTGTCGCCGTGCTCGAAACGACCGACCGAGGAGGGCAAGCTGTGTGGCGAGATTAAAATCGGAAGTCTTCACCGTGCCGACGTAAAATGTAACGCTGGCCTGCTCATTTTGGCTCTCAGTCCACTGGTATGATGTGCCTCCACATCTCCACTTTGGGCTTTCCACGAACGAAAGTTTATAAGTAGAAAGGTATAAATGGTCCTTGCGAAGGAGTGTTCACCTAGAGGACCACCCCTGGTGCATTCAGTTCCCCTAGTCGCTAGCGCTAGCCTAGTCTTCCTAATTCAGTGGTTTTGAGACATGTTGCGGATCGCTCTCCCTTCGCCCGTGCAACATACATCAATTATCATCGCCCACGCAACTTGCCAAGCAGCAGAAAGTACACCTTGCCTCTTCGCCTCGCCATGGCTTCGTAAGCCTATCATTTCATTGACCTGAAAGCGTCCAAATAACTCGGAAACCTTTCCTGTCGGTGAAGCTTTGGGCTAGAGAGCTTGAGACTTTGGTGTTTCGGGTGATCTGGGGTAATCGTGTGTCCTCACAAGGGGCTTTTGAACGCGAAGGATACATATAAGGCTACTTCAGCAGAATGATATGACCGAAGTCTCACATTAATGAGGTTTGCCATATTAACATACATAAACACTTCTGTAATTACATTAGTTGTGTGATTAGGGAAGCGGCCTTGAAATATAGGAATTACCTACTGCAGGCCAAACATCCTCAACGTGCTTTTATACAATGACTCATGATTCGATAAATACTAGAATTGTGGCAGGAATTGAAAATTATAGAAGGTATTAGTTTTTCTCCTGTTTGAGCCAGTTATGGAATTGACAGAATCAGTTGGATTCGTCAGGAGCATTCTGAAGCTTTTCATCACCAGTGAGAGCTAAAATGGCTGAAACTCGTTATCCTCAGCTCACTACTCGCATCGAGTTAATATGTTGACGTTCTATATCATCAAACTTCATGCATGTGTATCCCTTATGTTTATTCCGTCAGGAACAGCCGATTTATTTTATCCATTAGTAAAACGGCAGCTAAGCTACTATTTCAAAGCATACTTTTTATTTAATGGTTGTCCGTTTATACGGTGAACTTCTGAGTGAACTTGGGTCGTATTTGTGCGATGCTATTTCCAGGTTCTCGTCCCTCCCTTTGAGACCATGATCGGATAGGGGCCTATAAGGCATCTCATTTCAGCTTTGAATGCGAACCCCGCCTCCACTGGATGATGAATTCATTATCTGACTCTCCTCGTCCTGAGGCCGACTTCATTCGGATGCTGATGCTGGTCCAACGGAGCAAAATCCAAGAGATTGGGCTTGGCAATGATTGCGCACGGCTGCATCTGCTTGGTTTTCTGTTCTGTGTCATTACTTGTTCATGTTTGGGGGGGGGCATCTTCTGTAGTATTTTCCCCCTTTCCTGTCCTGTGTTGTGCGTCTTCCTTTCTTGATATTGGTCTTTTGTGACCGCTTTTATAATTTATTTTATTCGGTTCGAAACCGATTTGTTTTTACTACTGAAACCAGAACTGTTCGCCTCCTGTGCAATATCACCTACAAACTCCAGTGCTCCTGACATGGTTTCCATGCGACATTACTGCTATACCACGGTATTGATGTATTGCGCTCCATGCTACATTGCTGCTATACCACGGTACTGGTACATCGAATTCCCAACACCACCCCCGAACGACCTTGCTGACATGGGAGGCTCCCGCTACATACCCGATTGCGGCTCTCCTTCCCGCGGTCCTCTCTCCCCAAAAAAGAACAGCGACATTACTGTATCGCCAAGTGACTGATTGTAGATACAGATCTGCACTGGTCCTAACGCAATTGCCACTCGACGTTGCCGATGTCGAATGGTAATTGCGGTGTTTGCATGTTTCTTGTTTTTGTTTGTTTCTTAAATGTTCTTCTGTAATCGTTCTTCAATGTTTCTGATACAACTTCTGCGCGTGCTTTTGCTGTATAATGTACTGCTGCAGACCACTGCTATTACACCACTCCTGCTTTATAATATAATGCTGCAGACCACTGTTTTTACACGACTCCCGCTATATAATATACTGCTGCAGACCACTGTTTTTACACGACTACCGCTATATAATATACTGCTGCAGACCACTGTTTTTACACGACTCCTGGTATATAATACACTGCTGCAGACCACTGTTTTTACACGACTCCTGCTATATAATATACTGCTGCAGACCACTGTTTTTACACGACTCCTGTTATATAATATACTGCTGCAGACCACTGTTTTTACAGGACTCCTGCTATATAATATACTGCTGCAGACCACTGTCTTTACACGACTCCCGCTATATAATATACTGCTGCAGACCACTGTTTTTACACGACTCCTGCTATATATTATACTGCTGCAGACCACTGTTTTTACACGACTCCTGCTATATAATATACTGCTGCAGACCACTGTCTTTACACGACTCTCGCTATATAATATACTGCTGCAGACCACTGTTTTTACACGACTCCTGCTATATATTATACTGCTGCAGACCACTGTTATTACTCCACTTGTGCTATATAATATACTGCTGCAAACCACCGTTTTTTTTACTCCACTCCTGCTATATATTATACTGCTACAGACCACTGTTATTACTGCACTTCTGCCACATAATATGCTGCTGCAGACCACTGTTTTTACTCAACTTTTGCTATATAATATACTGCTGCAGACCACTGTTATTACTGCACTTCTGCTATATAATAAGCTGCTGCAGACCACTGCTTTTACTCCACTTCTGCTATGTAATATACTGCTGCAGACCGGCGTTTTTACTCCACTTTTGCTATATAATATACTGCTGCAGACCACTGTTATTACTGCACTTCTGCGAGACACCGCCATGCAGTGATATGTTCTTACTCGTGAAATAGTGTGGAATATACCACCTACTGAACACTGAATCGGCATCCTTCGCAAAGATGTATCGACATCGTGCCTCTTGGTGCGTGTTTGCGAAGTCTTGATGCGGATATGGCGGATATGTCTATATGGCGGATATGTCTATATGCGGACAAGTCTTGATGCGGACATTACATGGCGCAATTCCAGGTAAAGGGATTACCTATGATATGCTATGTTATACAATGCTTGTTTATGGCATAGGCATTTGTATCGATATCGTTGATATCGATATCCACAACATAGGTACCTCTCAAAACACGCAAAGGGGTACATTCATATGTACTTAATTATCTCAAAACTGGGTTTGAAGGACTTAACAAGTATTTCAACTCACCTTATTTCCATGACGATTTCGTCATCCTGCTTTACTCGTTTCAACACCTCGCACCTAGTGGGAAGCCATTACTTTAACACTGCTGCCACGCGATATATATCGCTAAATACTGTAATGTTTTCGATATTACTTCAACATAATATAACTTGTTTATAATATTCCTAATGTGGTTTCCGTCATTACGTATATTTGATATTACAACTACGCCAAAATAACGGGGATTACGATTGCACGGACCGCCACTTCCTGTTGCGATTCTGACGGACTGCCACTTCCTGTTGCGATTCTGACGGACCGCCACTTCCTGTTGCGATTCTGCCGGACCGCCACTCCCTGTTGCGAGCCTGCCGGACCGCCACTCCCTGTTGCGAGCCTGCCGGACCGCCACTCCCTGTTGCGAGCCTGCCGGACCGCCACTCCCTGTTGCGAGCCTGCCGGACCGCCACTTCCTGTTGCGAGCCTGCCGGACCGCCACTCCCTGTTGCGAGCCTGCCGGACCGCCACTCCCTGTTGCGATCCTGTTTACTGATGGTGCGAGTATGCGCACTGTATAACCAGCACTGGAAGAATATCAGATGGTTTCGAGGTGATTTTGCATGTTATAGTTCGAGGGGTTTGTAATTATAAGGGTGCGATTTTATAAGATCACAAGTTGTCTTTGGAGGTGCTTTGGAAAATATTAAGGCTGCTCAGACATCCCCAGAAGTCTACAATCCTTAGTGTAAATCAAGTAGTGGGGCTAATGCTCTCAAGTCTCAATAATTAGCTCAGTAAACCACTTGAATGCATGCGTGAAGGATGGACTTGATTGTGCTCTTCGTGGCAATGTTGTGTCATGCAACTTTTATCGTAGTTCCGAGATGGGAGCTTACTTCCGAAGGCAACAGTGGAGAGAGTTTGGTGGTTTCAGTATCATTCAACAAATGTCCCCGATAGGTGCATCACTTCGAAATGTTCTGGCACGCATTAGGCCGCTTAAATACGATATGGGACGACAACCAAGGAAGCGATTCCCCAATTCCTGGTATATTTGAAGATCATTTCCATGCTGTTGCATGGCCTTACCGAAATGTTAATTAGAACATGTGCCATGCAATAATGACAGTAGATGATTCAGCCTTTGGGCTATCCGGGCAACGTTAAGATAAAGTTTATATTACAGTGTTATTGATGGATGAACGACACAAAGTCGGCAGTGGGCGTGGTTTCCAGAGCGGGTATCGCTTCTGACGTGTCGTGCCGTGGGCCGTCGTTGGCAATGCGCAGGCGAACGACAGTCCGTCGGCGACGTGTCGTGCCGTGGGCCGTCGTTGGTAACGCGGAGGCGAACGACAGTCGGTCGGGAACCTTGCGTTCCTGGGGTGTTTATATCAGCATGGATCGGCATCAGTGTCGTAAACTTACTTTTCTGTATCCTTGCGGATGGAAAGCGGGCAAATTATGTAAATTATAGATGTTGCTCATGCTCATGTTGCATTTAGCTGATGCTCATGTATCATTTAGCCTGTGCTACACGCAGCCCAAGTTGCACAGAGCCCGTGCTGCACGTAACCCATGTTGCATATAGCCCATGCTGCACGCGGCTCATGTTTCATTTAGCCCGTGCTGCACGTAACTCATGTTGCACTACGCGGACTTTGAAGCATTGCGGTGAGGATGATCAGGAGCTTCTCGCCGTTACGCGGGAGAAAACGGCTTCTCCGCTCTTTAAATATGTTACCGTGCTCTGAAAACACTCCCTCTGAGAACACTGACGACGACGGCGCCACAGAGCAACTTCCGAGACACACTGCTGAGGGGTGGATAGCTCTGCCTCCACCACTGGACGAGAGCCTCCGCTACTGGATAGGTGAGTCGGTATGCGATCAGAACGACCAGGAAGCTCTCCAATTACGTGGCTTGAGACAAAAGCATTATCGCTGTCAGGCGGTTTTCTGTTTGATGGACCTGCGTCTGACTGTTCGATAACTTCACCAGCAGCGGAACAGGCCTGCGAATCGTCGTCGCTCGTCGGTGCCCCGCGTTTCCGATCTCCGAGTCATCCACGCCAAATCAACCAGTCGAGTACACACCTCTCCTACAAACCTTGATACAAATGTGTCTATATGGTTCTCTTCTGTCCTGATTACTATTTTGAGATGGATATATATCTACAAAGAATATTTTATCCGCACCCATGACGTCAAAATATGGCGTCACAGCCCATTTACATTATATCAAAGGCCTATATCTCTAGAAGCTGATGAAATATTAAAAATATTAATGCAGCGATTTGAAGCTCATTGCCCGGCCTTTATTATGCATGTCTAACAAATTATGGTTGACCAAATATTAGGGTCAGAAAAACACAATTAATTATATCACCTACATTTATCAAACAGATGAATACATCGATATCCTTCCAACTGCGATATTTTTTTTTTTTTTTTTTTTTTATATATATATATATATATATATATATATATATATATATTTTTTGTCTCCATGCTGACCGGACTGAGGTTTGGGAAAGCAACACTTCTCCAGCTGACCGGACTGAGGGTGGGACGGAGCGATTTCCACCCGGCGCAGCTGCCCGCCGCCGCCGTCGGCTGCCTGTAGTGCTGAATGCTGATCCGACAGAGGGCTGCTCGCGAAATACTCACGGTAAAGTCCAACGATTATCTATGAGAGCCAGACATTGCTTGGTTTGATGAAAAAAGAAAGAGAAATAGCTCAGAAAAATGGCATCGGTCAAAGCAGCTGCAGCCAAGCGCCTGTCAGGGTCCTAGGGTCGAACTGGAGGCTGACACACCTGACGACCATTCATCGCCCCCGATATCGAGCTGCACGAGGCAATAATAGATTAACTGTTCCAAAGATGTAATCGCCCACAACTTCACATGTCATTAAGCTTCAAACTACAACGCTGTGGCCCTTTACAAGCAACGAGACTGCCGCGAAATGTGCTGCCACTGTTGGCGGTGAAGAAAGGTATGGTGCCAAAAGCGACGGAGGCGTGCTAAGCACTCCAGGAGCAGAGAAGTTGCTTAGGTGGTTTCGGATGATGCTAAGAAAACTCTGCAGCAGTGTTATGGACGGGACGACATCAGCCGGATCTGCCCAGGGAAAAGGGTACAAGGTCAGAGTGCGTGATACAAACGGAGAAAAACGTCACTATCAAAAACTATACACAATGCTCTCCATTCTGCGTGATATTTACCAAATGTACAAGGCAGAGACAGCGGCGCCTGTAGGACTCCCTACATTTGCCAGCCTCAGACCACCCTGATGCGCTTTGGTCATTGCTGGCGACACACACTCATGTGCCATTAGCGTGTGAGTGTGCATATGCTTTCACCATCAAAATCCCAAGCTGATGGTAAAAGTCCTGATTTTACAGCGACATAGTTAATCGGCAAAACAGTGTGCGACATCGACAGTGAACAATGTACGTTCGGCCAATTCGACAAATGTCCGGGTCAGGCTGAACTTCGGAATGTCCTGGAGACAGGAGATAGTCGAGGCAGATGAAGTAGAGTACATGCAGTGGACTAGCACTGACTGAACAACGCTGGTGTCGGTGCGTCAGAATACAGACGAGTTTATCGGCACGTTTGTGGGCTCAATTTTCTGCCCGCGTCGGCATCATTGCATTGTCCAGCCAGAGAAGAAAAAAATATGAGGGATTTGAAAAGTAATCTGTCGAAATACGGAGATATAGCAACGGGTGACCTTTCTGGAAATTATTCGTTTGTGGTACAAGACTCGGCTCATAGATACCACTAGCAAAATGATCAGGCGTCCGTTCGTCCTTTCGCCATCTACACTGAAGCCGATGACCCAGGCTGTCTTTATGCTTCAGGCAGAAGTTGTGAAACGCATCAAGTTGACAAATTCAAATACACAAAAACCCATTACTTCAATGGCTGCTGTGTAACCCTATACAAAAATAGATTTAACATCAGAAACGGGACTATGTATAAAGTAGACTTCAGCATGGTATGTGAATGGCGTTTGTGTGCTACTTTGTCATGGAAAAGGACCTTGCGACGCCATTGACGGTACCGTCAAAAGGCTGACGGTCTACAGCGACCAGAAATGGATCGGATCAGCACGCCTCAGGCGATGTTTCAGTACCGCAGCACCTCCATACAAGGTATGAGCAGTGACAGTAAAATTCCACTATGAAAATAATTTGGTCATGGTTTTGCTCACCGAAAACAGCTATTGAACAGAAAACAATTGATTAATTGCTATCGTTGTTCATGAGGAGGAGGTGCGTGCAATTGGTCACCGGCAGTGGGTCCACACCGGGTACTGCCACCGCCGCTGCCGCTAACATGGCGACGGCGGCAGTGGCCACGGTGACAGCGGGAGGAGGTGACGGTGACGGCGGCAGTGGCCACGGTGACAGCGGGAGGAGGTGACGGTGACGGCGGCAGTGGCCACGGTAACAGCGGGAGGAGGTGACGGTGACAGGTGCAGTAGCCGGGCGGCGATATTGATCCCATCATACTAATCAGGTATATGCATATAACAGGTATCTACGACATCTACTTGTATCCAAGTATTAGATTATGTACGAGTATGTATGTCGTCACACAGTTATTGCGTACACATGTACAACTACATGTGTTTATTACCTGCGGGTGTCGACTTAATTTATGTCACATAGAAGGACATCGCCGGAATCCGATGCTGGCTGAAGGGCAGGTTTTCATCAGCCAGGTTCATTGAAGGCGCCAGGGGATTAGCCTGCAGGCCGATTTACTAGACTACGGTGGGCGCGCACGAGGCATCGTCTAGCTCGTCATGCAAAAAGTTCCGGGCCTGCCGAGAGCTCGACGTGTAAACGCTGCGGTGCAAGTGTATGCGTTATTAACCCAAGTACCATTGTGACGAGGCATCATTGTAGGGCGCTGTGTGAGTGATATTACGCGACAAATTATTCATCTTGCGGTGGTGTTATTTGATGTGATTTTGAACGGGAAAGTGCCCCTCAATGTTGGCGTTGCCCCAATCATTTCAACTTTTAGCATGGGACCCTATGGAGTGTGTTCCGCAATCAATTTGGGTCCATCCATGGCTTTCATGTATTGTGTTCCAACCCGAATTATTTTCAGAAATCAACGCTCGTGGCATCATTGCGATTTCGGACCCAACGAACACCAAATGATATGCTAAATTATATGCCGAGAGAGATTGGTAAGCAGCAAGCACTTGATCTTCACTGTCCGTTCCACCATCAAATACGTGCTATTCCAACAAGTCGGTCGTCTTGAACGGGCAAACGCGGATTCGTTCAATAATCCTCCTGGTATTTTTTTATCTCCCAGATGTTAGCGGGCATTCGCTGAATGATTGCTATGGTCTAAAGTTTTTTTCCACTGACCAGCAGGTCAATGTTGGCACGCTGAGCATTGATGGCATCTTGGATCTCAAGCTGAAGTCGCTGAGCTGTGCAGGCAGCGGTGCACATCACGAATGTTTGCCAGCTGACATCCCAGGCTCACGTTTTCCCGGACGCTATCTCTTACCCGCAGGTGTCGCCGACTTCCAAGGATATTCCGATCGTAAAACATGTTCTTGAACATTGCAGCAATGTCAATACCGGTATGTGCATCCGGGAAGTGCTGTCAGTACAGCGTCTCTGCGTTGGAAATTGCTCTTCATCCAGTTGCCGGACAGTGAGATGAACGTCTCCTCGGATGTGGGTGTCGATAGTCAGCACATGCATGGCAGCATTGCGGAGTGCTTGCGTTTTGCTGTCGCTCGTATGCCATCACTTCTTTGTTTTAAATCTCTCTTCCCGGGATAGCTGCCGTTGCACTGCTGTCGTTTTCTTCTCTCTGGATGGGGAAGAATGAACGAACGGCCAGCCAGACTCACAAAGTTGTTTCTTTATCTTCCTCATGCTTTTTTTAGAATGAGGGGTCTTCTTATGAGTCTGTGCGTGAGTATGGCGGGCGGAAGAGCTGAATTGCTTTCGTTCTGCATCTTCACCCCGCTTGATCACTTTCTGGCACAACAAGCACGTTGTCGTCGGATTTCTTTTGTTATATCTGAACAGAGTCCACACAAACGACAGCCATGACTTGGAATATCAATTATCGCCTTAATGATATGGGAGGGGGGGAGGAGCAGGGCAGATTCTCCCCCACCCTGGCAGTTAAAAAAATCACTCCAACACGTGTAGCGACACCATTTTCTTCCCCAAATTGAGAGCATCGTGCACGCGCCACTTTTCAGGAAGCACCTTTGATGCACGGATACAGAAAATACACTACAATTCATGCTGTCTTAACAAGCGCCAACCGCAAGGCCGTAATAGTTGTTACGAGCTCAATTGGCTCGAATCCAAGGGTGGAGCTTACTTACTTTTGGAGGTGTCCAAGCCCCAAAATCTGGAGTAAACTTTTCATCAATAAATCCAGCTTTCAACATGGGGCAATACGGAGTGGGCGACCAAGCGGTTTTGCCGGTCCTATTGTCTCCATACAGTGTCCCTCTGAAGATGTTCGTGAGATTTGGCCTCGTGCCGAATTTCTCCAAGAAGACATTGAGGGGGGGGGGGGGATCCTAAATGGTCCTAAAGCTTCAATATTTGCATATATGAACACAAGGAGGCCAAGCATTATCTTCACAAATTGAGCAATGTGCATTCATATGTTTGAATAATCTCAAATCCGGTCGAATTATTCGGCCCAGTTTCTTCGCTGAGACATATCTGATTCCGTCTGGACGATTTGAATAACGTGCATCCGGTGCACCACTACCCACAATCTACACTATAGATCCAGCTGATGCTGCTGATACCTCTTAGAAAACAACAAAGGCAATGGTTGTAAAGGCGCAGTTTAATTCGTGAAGGTGCTGTTCAGTTGTATGCAGCCCTATTATCTCGCATCTTTACGGTCTGTGTCAATAATACCTGACCAAAAGGTGAAGTTTTAGCCAAGGTATGGCAAGATAAAACTTTGATTAATTGTGATTTTCCAGTGAAGTAATTAATTTTTGGATCAGCTACACAGCCCTCTTGGCCTCAGAGGGAACCAGTGGGGACAAGCGCCAACTCAGACCTCAGCGCACGGAACGGAACAACTGTATATACACGGAACTGCTCCACGGAACGGAACAACGGTATATACACGGAACTGCTCCACGGAACGGAACAACGGTATATACACGGAACTGCTCCACGGAACGGAACAACGGTATATACACGGAACTGCTCCACGGAACGGAACAACTGTATATACACGGAACTGCTCCACGGAACGGAACAACTGTATATACACGGAACTGCTCCACGGAACGGAACAACGGTATATACACGGAACTGCTCCACGGAACGGAACAACGGTATATACACGGAACTGCTCCACGGAACGAAACAACTGTATATACACGGAACTGCTCCACGGAACGGAACAACTGTATATACACGGAACTGCTCCACGGAGCGGAACAACTGTACATACACGGAACTGTCAGCGGAACAACTGTTTCACGGAACTGCTCCACGGAACGGAACAACTGTATATAACGGAACTGCTCCACGGAACGGAACAACTGTATATACCGAACTGCTCACGGAACGGAACAACTGTATATACACGGAACTGCTCCACGGAACGGAACAACGGTATATACACGGAACTGCTCCACGGAACGGAACAACGGTATATACACGGAACTGCTCCACGGAACGGAACAACGGTATATACACGGAACTGCTCCACGGAACGGAACAACGGTATATACACGGAACTGTTCCAGTAATGGTAGCTTTTTACAGCAGATGCCTGCTGCCCTAAAATCCAGTTATGACAATCAGAAATCATGCTGACAGCAGCTTGGTGCGAGAGTAATGTCACGTAGCAGTAACGTCAGTGCGTAACGTGCGTACGTAACGGCGAAGTCTGCAGCGGTAAAAGCAACGCCTGGAGCGGCCAGCCCCATGGAAAAAATGTCGCGGTAAATATAATATGATGAACATTGAAAATCACGATAGGGAGTGTTGCGTACCTGTGAGTAGTAGATAATCACAAACTGGATGATTAGTGCTTTTGCATAGGATAGCATGACTGGCCAAAGCGACCTATTGTCGCCACTCATAGGGTCCGATGTTAATTTCTGGGGTGATGTGCAAAACTCGGGTGCCCACGCATCCGTAAAAGATGCAACTATAGTTGCATATTTTGCAGCGTTGCAAAATATATATATATATATATATATATATATATATATATATATATATATATATATATATATATATATATCTATTTGCAACGCTGGTGTCAGCAGCGTCGCAGTAGTATCACCGTCAAGCCACAATTGCCATGACGGTATCGGCGACATTCCCTGATGTCTTGGTCTGGCTCTGTAGCCCTCCCGGGTGCGACTGACATGTCGTGCACGCGTTCGCTGATTGTTCGTGTGTGAATGCGTGCGTGGGCGTACGCGCGTACTCCGGTGCACCCATAGAAGATAATAATTGCTCGTGCTGCGACGACCGACTGTCTATTCTCGGCTATCGCGTAACGTGACATCACAAGGAGTCGATACGGAACTGTTCTCAACCTGGTGACAAATGTAACGGGGCACTCTGCCCAACATAACTGCCTTTTACGACGGCGGGTTATCGTAAAGCGATCACACCCAGATTTCTTTATTTCTGCAGCCATTCGGAAGTGCGTCTTCACGATAACCACCGGACGGAATGACCTCTGTTGCCAGCACTTGGCTCCCTTTAACACCCTGCGCCCTGACTCCAGCTGCTGACCCTCCTAATTGTTTCGGCGATGGGAATCACCTGGTTTCACTGATCACCTCCGACCGCATTGGATGCCCATATCACGTGTTCGGAGCAGCCAGCCTTCGCCAGCCTGCATTCCGGCGGCAGAGGCGACGGACAGTGATCCACTCAGACGTAGCTCATTGCTGCCAGCAGCAGCAATGCATCAAGGAATCTTGATGCAAGACTTAGTCTCTCCGCTCATCACTTGGCAGTACCCAGATTGCAGATATATTGTGTACTCACTTTCCTCGGAAACCGGTCAGAGAACTTCAAACACGAACTTGCAGAAGTGTTGTTGCAATTGTACACCGATTTGGAGCCACGGGCCATTCTCACCAACTCATTTGATATATAATTCAGATTCAAACACAAGATTCCGAAGCGATGCCAGTTAGCAGTAGTATACGAATTCAGTCGTCCTTCATGTGGAGCATCATACGTGCGGTCAGCCCGTCGTGGCTTCTACCGCAGGGTTCAGCAACACTTGGGGAAATCTGACCGAACCGAACACACTTTTACCAATCCAGAACCTTCACCTGTGAGGTACCATGATATATCATGTGATAATAGGCTTTCCGCCGACGATTTCGTGATTTTTGTAAAGGTTTCGGCACGTCAGACCTTATGATAGTAAAATATCTATTCATTTCGAACCGAAAATCCAGGTTAAATTATATGTATTCATATCTATTGCAGGTTGTCAGATGATCCCCAGATTGAGTTTACCACTTGCATGTATCAGCATGCATTTGCGCATATTTTCTTGTTTCGTATTGGAAGTGGGGCAGTGCCAAGACCCTAAATTAACGGTAGTGTGGCGCATGGCTGACACAAAATATTCCTATCTTCACTGAAGATGTCACTGATGAGCCATGAAACGTTTCGGAATATAGTGAAATATTTGATGCTGTCTTTCTAACCATGTACGTTGTATACGTTGTACATATATATAGATATATATATATATATATATATATATATATATATATATATATATATATATATATATATATATATATATATATATATATATATATATATATATATATATATATATATATATATATATATATATATATATATATATACATATATTATATATATATACATATATATATATATATATATATATATATATATATATATATATATATATATATATATATATATATATCTGCATATGCGATTCATGCCTATTTATTTATTGCATTAGTTATTTACAGATGCTTCATGAATGCTGCTCATTTCTAACCAATGCAGCGAATGTCCTTGCCTTATTAAATATGTCAACCCATTCGGTATTCTCTATTTGTATTCTGTTTGCATTCAGCATTCTGTGGTTGGCAAAATGTCAAGTGTTATAACGGATTCTTTTGCATTTTTCACTCCTGTTGACATTTGTCATGCACCTCAACCACCCCCACCCGCTCCCAGGCTGCTTCGAACACGGACCCCAACAGCTCTCCCTTCCGTCTCCATCCCTGGTTTTTGTCACCCCTCATCCCCCGCACTCTGCAGAATATTCAGCCCGGACGCTAACAACTCGGCGCACCGTCCCACCATTCGGCTTTTTTGTCGCCGCCGGCAACCTTCCACGACAGCGGCGTGGGGCAGCGGTAACGATGTGGCGCCGCTGACCCGGCCGAACACCGGCTGATACGCAGTAACGGCTGCCAGATACCTGGCGATTTGGAGCCATTAAATCCAGGCCGTCCTGCCACCAGCACCGGACACCGCGCGAGATTCCCCCGGATCCGACGTCGCCTGGTCCAGCAGAGAATCGATTCGGTGACGCCAGTGGCGACGCCAGCGGCTGAGAAGAGACGCCAGTAGCCGAGGAGAGACGCCAGTAGCTGAGGAGAGACGCCAGTAGCCGAGGAGAGACGCCAGTGGCCGAGGAGAGATCCTTGCTTCAGATGCAGACGACCTCTGGTTCGATTCGCGACGAAGTGAGCTTCGCTCGAGCTAGGTAGCACCAGCCTAAAACGCTACCGCGCCGTGGATTACTATCTACCAACATCCCTCCACAGTTTGAGATACCTCTGGTGTGTAATGATGCGCATCCCAGTGCCCACTATGTGTAGAAGCTTCGATGATGCTTTAAGCAAAACAAAATATTGAAGGAGCCCGGCACTCGACAACGAGGAAACCGACCTTGGGTGTCTGCAAGAGTCCGGCATTGCGGAGCTTGTGCTAGTGCCGGCTAAGCCTGCTATAAACGGCACAACAACGTGCGGGTGAAGGCCGTCAAATAGCAGCGTGGACAGCGAAGCCGAGTTATTGGCTTCGTCAGTGATGTTTGCCTCTTGTCGAGGCTCTCTTGGTTACCCATGCATGATGGCTGTGGCAGTGTATT
>JAOTOM010002537.1:0-107140 GCA_034440615.1 Ashinkailepas kermadecensis
TTATTATTAACGGTCATGCTTTGTCAACTTACAATTTGTATGCCTTGTCCAAAAGCTCGGTGTTATGCCTGGTTGTGTTATTTCAAGCAGAACATGCAAACACACATGTAAAACACCGTGATATTGTGCTGATAACACAGCACCACCATTCTTTCATTGTCGACACACTATCCTTAGGTCCATTTGTTTTCAGTGCATGACACTTATCACGCGTTTCGGTAAATCGCAACTGATGAATACCAAGACAGCATAATTTTGCCGGTGAGTTTATGCCGCCCCCCCCCCGATTACCAGGCCGCGCTTCCCAGATACTGTGTCGACATGTGCCCCGCTCCGGTTGTTGTCTGCCTCGGCCGCCGCTCCATCGGCGCCGACGCGGCGGTGACGTTACCACGGGGTGCCAGAGAAGAGCCGCGCTCAGGTTTCCGTTTGGCAGCAGCCGTGCTTTCCGGCCATATATAGCCGGTGAGAGGCGGCTCGACGCGCCAGGTAAAAATAGTCGGCCGCGTCGATGCCGACTGCCACGCCGGTCGCGTTCGTTGGTGGCGATGGGGAGGCCGGGCCGGCGGCAGATGCCATCTCGGCGGCCGCACCACGTGCCTGGCCGCGCCAGCCGTGCTCCGACAGGACCTCACAACGGGCGGGCGTGCCTGAGACCAATCATATGCCGACGACACCCAGCTGCTAGACTCTGCACATCCTGGTGACTTACCCGTTCTTAAATCCTGGCAAGAGAACACCATCCTTGCTATTCAGTCCTATTTCACATCAAACTGCTTGGGGATGAACCCAACTAAAACTACCCTACTCCTTGTCGGCACCGCCCAATCCCTAAAAAAATCACATCCTACCAACTCAACATTGGCAGCCACGTCCTAACCCCTCGCCATTCGTGAAGATGCTGGGAGTCATCATTGACGCACCATATCCTGGGAGTAGCACATATCCCACGTTGTCAAAAAGTGCAACTCCATCTTGTTCTGTCTCCACAATATCTGTCACCATCTCACACCAGAAGCACGCAAACTTCTAATTCAGTCTCACGTCTTTCCACGCATCCCATATTGCCTCACCGTCTGGGGCGGGGCTGCCCAATGTCGCCTCGGAAGAGTGTAGAAGGCGATCAATTTCGGGGCTCGGATCGTCGCAGGGGCTCGCCGTCGTGATCATATCTCGCCGATAGTGGCAACGCTGGGCTGGCGTAGTGTCCGTGACCTCGTCACCCACCGCGACAACATCGCCGTGTTTAGAGCCCTGAATGATCCGCGAGCCCCCGAGGCGATCCGTTCTCTGTTCCGTCGGTGGTCAGATGTCTCCCGGCGCTGCACCCGTGCGACGGTGGAGCCCTGGGGCGCTACAGCCACCGCCTTTCCGCCTCAGCATGTCACGTGGAGCCTTCTCCTTACGGGCAGCCTCGGCCTGGAACCCACTGCCGCCGGCCACTTCCGCTTCTGGGACACGGGGCGAGTTCGTCACGATGCTTAACAACGACGTCTTTTAAATTGACTGTACGTGTTTGGTTTTCCCTGTATACTGTTGTTTTACTGCTTCTATTTGTGCTCATGTGTGTGAAATGTATCTGACTGTAATCTGACTCAAACCAAATATTGATCTACTTTATGGAATCGGTTTGTTGAACTCGTAAATAAAAATACAAAATACTACGTTTATTGTTACATTATTGCATTCAAAAACATATTATGCGTTATTGTCTTGCAAGTTAGCTTTTGTCTATTGGTATGACATCCGAGCTAATATATATATATATATATATATATATATATATATATATATATATATATATATATATATATATATATATATATATATCGAGACAGTACGTGGATTCCATAGATCCAAGGGCAGATCCAGAAATAATGCTGGCTAAAAAAAAGTTTCTGATCACAATAGTTTGAAAAACTACAATTGATATAGTCATGTTAAGTTGTGCATGTACTTTGGTAAACTGAAGCAAACATTAAGCAAGACATTTTACGTCAAATGGGTCTTTATATGACTACCGTCACACACACACACAAATATATTGTATGGACTGTCAACAATTTTTCCTAATATAGGCATGACTACGTTTGTCCATTCTACACAAGCATGGCACACCAAAAAGAGGTATTTAAGGAAAATACAATCAGTTTTTATTGCCAAACAACAACTTTTTTTTATTGATATAGAAGCCCCTGAGAGCAAATCAGAAACAAAATGCACGGATTTGACTTGTTGATGCTTATCCAGCAACTTCTTTAGGTGCCATTTCTTTGGGAAAAAGCATACAAGCAAGATTTTCTTTATTTGAAATTATGTCACCTAGCATTGATACTGCAGATGATACACAATCCTCCAGTGATGTAGTGATGTTAGGTGATCCAACATCAATAGAATTAGACGATCCAATATCTGTAGGTTTAGATGATCTAACATGAGTAGTTTATGTTATGTTAGGTTAAGTTAGGTTTTATTGTAATATTACATTATTCTTTAATATATGCTGCCCCACACAAAACACTTTTTCTGTACACTTTCAATATTTTGTTGAAGTGAGGGGTATAGTCTACATCTGTATTGTCACCAAAGATGTTTTTCGGTGGTTGTTTGAAATGTTATTTGATCGATTTTGATGTTCTTTTTCGTAAATTTGTGCTTAGGGTGTTTTATGAATTCTTGTAATTTATCATTCCAATGCAATGTTTATGAATGTTACTAAAATGATGGGACCACTCATTTTCTCTGCAGATGCTTGCTTTTCAGGTTGTGAGTAAAATAACACGAAAAAGGGGGCTTTGAGTTAGGTAACATAGCATAAAAAGAAATGTTTAAGAAATGAAATAAAATGCATCATAACAAAACCTAACCTAGACTAACCTCACTTTGGAGAACAAAAATCCCCAAAATACAAGTATATTTTTTTTTGGCAGTTTATTTTCTGAAAACTTTTGAGAAAAAAACAGCTCATCCGAACCAAACCTAAAGTTTGCCCCAAATCAGGCTGTTTTTTTTGGCTGGACTGATATGTCCGTCCTGGAAACACTGGTTAATGCATGGAATGTACAGAGCTGACTAAGCATCACATCAAAGCCCAGTAAGAGCCCACTGGTCACTAACAGACTTCCTCGGTGCGCTTTCGGTGCTAGTATTTGCCACTTTTCGTACCTACCTAAGTGGGTGGGTAGGTAAATTGCTCATGCCCAACAATTCCGCATATTCCCTTATTTTCACGAATCAATGGGAACATTTTGGTGTAAAACATGGCCCGATGTGCCTCAAAGGTGTCCCTCACACAGCGCTCTCCATTAAGAGTAGAATGGACTCCATTCCAAAAAGGCCGCATAACCTGCACTTGTTATGAAACGAAAGCGCAATATATGGCGATATCTGCCAGAGGCTTGCCTTTGCCGACCGGTGATAAAGCGTTTTTGAAGCTAAGATGTAAATGTGAACTTCAATTTTCACTATAATTACGAGTCACCAATGCATATTTGTTTCCAGTTTTTCAACTTTGCTCTTTTCCAGTGGTTAAAGCATCATTTGTACTAAAATAATATACAAAAATACTTCTCAGCTCTATTCAGGTAAGGCACTGCCTTAGTGCCTTACATGGGCCGACCGCCCCTGGTACCTACTTGTTTGAATACGAACTTCTTTAGAAGGCTGTCTTTCTCGCCATCGCTGGGGCCACCGTGGCTGCCAAAGCAACTGTGGTCAGGCCACTGGGACGCCTATGGCCGCTTGAGCGGTCGTCACCGCCAGGACGGCTGTGGCCGTTGGGGCGTCCGCCACCGCTGAGGTGGCGGTGGCCGCTTGAGCGGTCGTCACCGCCAGGGCGGCTGTGGCCGTTGGGGCGTCCGCCACCGCTGACTTGAGCGGTGGTCACCGCTAGGGCGGCTGTGGCCATTGGGACGGCCGTCACCGCTGAGGTGGCGGTGGCCGCTTGAGCGGTGGTCACCGCTAGGGCGGCTGTGGCCATTGGGACGGCCGTCACCGTTGAGGTGGTGGTGGCTGACCTTTCCAGTCCTTGGCAGCGTTTATGACTCTCAAGGGTGTCTTTTCTAAGCTGGCCTCCAGTATTCGTTGCACCCATCGCCAGTTCTCGACAACTCTCTTAGCTCCCAGGGGGCCCCGATCACTCAGGTGCCCATCCCAAAGCTCAGGCACATCCCAGTCCAGACCTCTCTGGCTCTCGGGAGACCTATTAATCCGTCAGGAGCACCCTTCAACTTGGATGAGCCATCCCCGGTCCTGGAAAAATCTGTCTTGTTGTCAGGGAAATCCTACAGCTTCTAGAGAGGCCTCACAATTTCTAGCAAACATCGCCAGCTCTCGGAAAGCTTCGTAGCTCTTCGATGGCTCTGTTCATCCCCCAGGAGCCTCATGAAGAGTGGCGTACCTAGGGTTTGTGCTAGGGGGGGGGGGGACGAACTCGGAGTGAGACCAACTACCGTCTCCAGACTTTTTTCGAAACCAGACTGTCTTTTTTCGAAAGTCTCCAGATTTCGATCACTATTTTTTTTTTTCAAAGGCGCAGTTTCTAAAATAAAATAATTAGTGACCAATTGAATTGTCCTGTGGAGGGGGCCCAATTTACCACCATCGTTTCTGAGCCACCAGATTTCAATCCTAACTTCCCCCATCCCGTTCGAAGGCTTTTCTTTTGGTATCCCTTCATAAGTCACCTGACTATACTGAAATCACACCTATACAAACCATTACAAATGTAATGGTTACAAATAATACAAATGTACAAATCATGTTGCTTATTGCGTCCCCAGCCTCTTTTTCAGGCTCTTGTACAGTCGCATGGCACCTGTATGCCTTGATAACTTCCGGTGCATTTCCTTTAGAGCTCCCGGCATGTTTATTTAGTGCTGCAACGCATGTGTGTCGCACAACGCACAACGCATGCCCTGTCGTTTTTGCGAGACTCTGGAGGGCCAGTTGCATTTTCGGCCCCGTTGTGCTTTTAGGGTTCCGCTGTGTTTATTTGGGGCTTCTGACACACATTTGTGGGGCCCCAGTACGATTTTGGTGCTTCGGTGTGATTTTGTTTGGGTCCCAGCGCGACTTAGCGCGCACAGGCGCGTGGTTCCGGGGACCCAACGCCAGTTTTCAGGCCTCAACGCGATTTGTATGGACCTTTTCTGAATTTTCTTTAAAGTCCGAATCCCGGCCTGATTTTTCGAGCCCCTGGTCCCATGTTTTTGTATCTCACCTCGATTTTTTTCGAGCTCCGATATGTTTTTTTCGGGGCCGTACGCGATTGTGAAGGCATCTGATGATATTTTCGGTGCTCCAGAGCCATTTTCCTGACCTGGACATTTATTTTTTGGAATCCCTCCATATTTTGGAGGACTCCGGCTTCATTTTTTTCTCAGATACCGATGCGATTTTTGGGGTCACACTATGCTTATGTGGGGCCCTAGACACCAATTTTTGGGAGCCCCGACGTGAATTTTAGATGCCCAAACCAAATGTTTGGGACTACCGATGGGAATTGTGGGTCCCGAGCGCGATATTTCGGGTGGACCGGTTCGAGTTTGCGGGGCGCGTTGTGCTTAGCTGTGGCCCCAACGCGATCTTGGCGGTTCCTGTTGCGGATTTTCGGGCCTCGGAGCGAGTTTTCTGGGGCCCGCCGTATTTATTTGGAGCCCCCCACGCGAATTCTGGTCGACCGATGTGAATTTTGCTGGCCCCAGCGCGACTTTTGGTAGCCAAGGCACGATTTTTTTCAGTGCCCTGACACGTTTTTTTTTCGGTGCCCCGACACGTTTTTTCGGTGCCCAACGGATTTTTGGGGGACTTTGACCCGATTTTTGAGGCCGCAGAGTGACATTCCGGTTGAAAATTGATTTTTGTGGAAGCTGCAACTTTTGGGGTCCCGAGGCGAGCTTTTGGGCCCCCAGTGTGATTTTGAAGGGCTGCGACGCGACTTTCTTTTAGTCCAATGTAATCTTTTGTATCGCGACGTCATTTGCTTGAATCCCTAGCGTTAGTTTTAGCGACCTCTACACTTTTTCGGGGTCCGATACGTTTTGGAGGCTTTTGCCGCCATTGTTGGGGTGCCAGAGTGATTATCCATGTCCGGATTGTTTTTCGTTGCCACGGCTTCATTTGTGTCCCAATGAGACTTTTGGGGAACGGTACGACCTGTCGCGCCCCTAGCGTGATTTGCATGGTTCGAGCGTGAATTTTTGGTATCCCAGGCTCAGCGTGATTTTCAGGGGCCCCGGCTGGATCTTTTTGGGCCCATACCGTGATTTTCAAGTACCCCGGCACGACTCCTACCTTTCTTAAGCGCTTCTTCTTGAAAATTAAAGGCCTTCTTTCGCGACTTAGGGGTCTCGTCTCATTTCCTGGACCCTCTTTACTGGTTTTGGATGTCTCCTCTTGTGTCCTACCCTCCTCCATGTTGGCCCTCCTCTCCCGTCTTAGAGGGCCTCCTCCTACATTCTGGGGCCCCTTTAGCATGGCATGGGGCTTCCTCTCATGCTCCAGGGGCATTCTCTGCCAAATTATGGGCCTCCTGCCACGCCTCGTGGGCCTCCTTTGTCCTGGCAAAACCTTACCCGTCTTGAGGGATCTTCAATTTTGAAAACCTCACCTTCTTCCATACCTGCTACCAACTCCCATCTTAAGGGCCTCCTCTCATTTCCTGGAAACTCCTTCCGGTCTTCAGGGTCTCATTCGGCCCTGGAGACCGCCTACTCCGTCTTGAGGGACTCTTCTCGAGTCCGGCAGGGGCCTCCTTTTCTCTTCTAGGGGCCTTCTTTGTCAAATTAGGGGCCTTCTCTCACGTCTTGGAGGCCTCCTGCTCTCTGTTTTGATTCGATCTTTGCCCATTTTAAGGGTGGCCTCTTATCTCCTGGTGGACTCCTTTTCTCTCCCAGGTGCCTCATCTTCCAAATTACAAGCAACCTTTCCTATCTCAGTTGCCTTGTCACCTCCTGGGGACCTTCTTACCCGTCTTGGAGCCTTCTTTCTCGCCTGGGAGCCATCCCTCTTATCTAATGGTCTTTCTCTCCTGTTTTAGGGGCCTCTTTGTTCATAATGGGGTCTCATTTCCAATCCTATGTCGTCCTCTTCCGAATTAGGTGCCTCCGGCGACGTTTCTGGATCATCCTTTTCTATCTTGGTGGAACCTTACCCATTTTTGGGCCTGCTTTTGCGTCTCCGAAACCCCGTGTCATATCCGCTGGCCTTCTCTTCCGTCTTAGGGCCTCCTCTCATTTTCTGGAGCCTCCCTTCCCGTATTGGGGCCTCCTTTTCAATCATGGGGCCTCCTTTGCAATCCTGGGGGCCCCTTTGCAATCCTGGAGGCCTCCTTTGCAAGCCTGGGGGCCTTCTTTGCAATACTGGGGCCTCCTTTGCAATCCTGGGGCCTCTTTGGAATCCCGGGGCCTTCTTTGCATTCATGGGGCCCTCCTTCGCAATCCTGAGGCCCCCTTTGCAATCATGTGGGCCTCCTTTGCAATCCTGGGGCCTCCGTGCCAATTGTTGACACTTTCTTGATTTCTGGGGCCTCCTATCCTCTCATAGGTTACTTCTTTTTCAAATTAGGGGCCTCCTCACATGTCTTGGAGGCCTCCTCACCTATGTTTGGAGTCGCATTATCCTCTTAGCAGGGTGATTTTGTGTCCTAGTTCCAAATCTTCTCTCCTAAGGTCCTTCTCTTCCAAAATATGGGCCTCATCTGGCTGGTCTCAGTGGCCTTCTCTCATTCCTGTGGAGACCTTCTTACCCATCTTGGGGCTCCCTCTTGCGTCCGGATAAATATCTCCCATCATTCCTTATTTTCTATTGTAGGGGCCTCCTGTTCCATCTTGGGGGCCTCATTTTCCAACTTAAAAATATCCTGCCACCCATCGGAAGCCTTCTTGTCTAACCTGGGTGGCTTCTTGCCCGTCTCGGTGGCATCCTTTTCGTCCTGGGAGCCTCCTCCCAATCTCTGTCCTACGTATCTTAGGACTAATATAATCTAATAGGGACCTGATTAGATTTCCCGGGGGCCTCGTTGCCAGTCCTCGGGCCTCCTTGACAGCATGATCTTTTGTCTCGTCGGCCTCCTTACTCACCTTTTTTTATTATGCATTTCCGGATAGGGGCCTCCTCAAATTTCAGGGGGGGGGGGAGTTGCCCAGTCTCACGGCAGGGGGGCGACTTCCCCCCTCTGCCTCCCCCACCGGTGGTGACGTCCCTGAACCTGACCTACCCTAACATAATCTACTGATGTTAGATCATCTAAACCTACTGATATTGGATCACCTAATCCTACTGATGTTGGATCACCTAATATCACTACATCACTGGAGTATAATCAATGTAGCAATGTATTATCTGCAGTATCAATGTTAGGCGACATGATTTCAAAGAAATGAAATCTTGCTTATATGTTAGTTCCCAAAGAAATGGCACCTAAAGAAGTTGCTGGGTAAGCTTCAACAAGTCCAGTCCATGCATTCTTATTTCTGATTTGCTGTCCGGGACTTCTATATGAGGAAAAGAAAAGTCTTTGTTTTGCAAGAAAAACTGATTGGACTTCCCTTAAATACCTCTTTTCGGTTGGCAATGCTTGTGTAGAACTGACAAAAGTAGTCATGCCTATATTAGGAAAAATTAAGCCCAGACAGGGGCGGATACAGAGGGATCTGGAGGCATGTACCCCTCATGGAAGGTGGTGCCCTTCCGGCCGGGAAAAGGCTCCACTCCTGGAAAGCTCACTTGTATCCTTACCTCCAAATTTTCAGCCAGATGCATCCCCTGAGAGGAACAGCTGGGAGTTTTCGGAACCAAAGAAATAAAGTGGGGAAAATCCCAGGACATTTTGTTCTGGCGAGGGGGGTACAGTATATTTTTTTCTGCCTCACCTCATTTGGGTGCCTCGGACCGCCCCTGGGACTCAGCACGTCTTTGAGACCTCGGCTCTTTTTTAGTTTTGTTGAATTTTTGTGCACCGACGATATTTTTTAGGTACCGGCAGGTTTTCGAAGACCCCGATGTGTTTATATAGTGTCCGGTCTTTTTGCTCCTTTTTTAGGACCGTGTCGATTTGTTAGGGCTCCAGCCTGTTTTTGAGGACCCCATGCCTTCTCATGGCCCCGGTGTGCTTTGAGGTCCGCCGTTTTTTTTTTAGAGCTTCTGGTGTCTATTTACAGCTGCAACGCCTGTTTTAAAGCCACTTTTTGCGAGACCACTCCCGTTGTGCTCCTGGGATCCCGCTGTGTTTATTTAGGGCTCCTAGTGCACATTTAGGGCTCCATCTATGGGGGGGGGGGGGGTCGGCGCAAGTTCGCGGGGGCATTGTATTTAACTGGGCCACAGCACGATTTTGGCCGACCCCAGCGCACATTTTCGGGCACGGCGCGAGGTTTTTGGTGCCAGCTGCGCATCGGGGCCCCTGTGCGAATTGTGGGGCTCCGGTGCGAATTTATGGGGTTCTATGGCGATTTATAGGGAACACGGCACGATATCACGGAGTCCACCTCTTCAGGAGGGGGAGGGGGATTGTCCTCTTTGGTACGCCACTGCAGCTACTCAACGAATATTTTTATTCAGCCGATGCATGGCACCCTTCTGAGTAGAGTAGAGTAGAGTAGAGTAGAGAGGCCATTCGGAGACCTTTCGTTCGGCACCTGTTCTGAATTTTTCGGTGCTCGGGTCGATTCGATGGAGTCCTTTTTCTCTTTTTTTTGGGGGGGGAGGGGGTGTTCGAGTTCTACTTTTTGTAAGTCCCTGCGCCATATTTTTCGGCCCCGGTACGATTATTCGGGCTCCCGGTGCATTTTTGTCGGTGCCCAAACACACGTCTTTTCCGTGGTCCGATGAGTTTTTGTGGGGGGGTCTTTGACGCAGTTTTTGTGGCCGGCCCGACCTTTAAGGGTCCCCGTAGTGATTGTCAAGAACTCTGGCACGACGTTTTCGGACCCTCAGTGTGCGTTTCATCGGCCCAGGCGCGACGTTTTGAGGCCAAGCGTGATTTTCAGAGCCCCATCGGATTTTGAGGAATATGATATATATATATATATATATATATATCATTTTAGTTTATATCTCTTCATCATTGCCTTGACTATTCGTTCTTGCTGCATAAGTAACTGTATTTCTCCTGTTCTGCATGCGAATATTGCATGAAGTAAATGTTTTTCCATCAATACAGCTTATCCCGAGTCTACCCAGCCAAACTGGTGACTACCTTGAATACGAAAAAGTCAGATACGGTTCAATAATGCATTCCTCAAACCCAAAATTCATGTCATGTGACTCATGTGAGTCACATCTCATGAGTTTTAAGATTAGATCATTAGCTGTAGTGAGGCTATGCGAATAACATTTATAGTCGATTTATGCCGCCTGTTATGTCAAATCTTCATTAATTGCATGCTTAGGCCACCTGCCACTTTGAATCTCAGACAAGTCTAGCATATTTCCTGAGAGACGACATCACAGGTCGAAACTTGTCTTCAAGAAGGTCAAAGCATGCTTCTGTTACGTGTTGATTCCAACCTAACTTGCAAAATTCCTGAGCACTGATTCACGTGGGTCCTCTGTTTGATAGGTGATGCATCCTGCCACATGGGTCCTCTGTTCGATACGTGATGCCTCCTGCCACGTTAGTCCTTTGTTCTGTTTGATACGTGATGCATCCGAGTTTGATACGTGATGCGTCCTGCCACGCGGGTCCTCTGTTTGATACGTGATGTCTCCTACCACGGGTGGAACTTTGCGTGCATTTCGCCTTCCATATGCATGAGCAATAATCTCTAAATTTAGCTTAGACCCATGGAAATGCAAGCAAAAAGTCAACTCAAAATAGGGTTTGGCAACAACAATAATTTTGAGGAGTCCCCATACATGTCTCTTGCTGTGAACTTACGTCAACCTGCTTAGGCATCCTGTCGGGTTTGGGAATCCTTTCGGGTTTGGGTATCCTTTTGGGTTTGGATATCCTTTCGGGTTCGGGAATCCTTTTGAGTTTGGATATCCTTTCGGGTTTGGGCATCCTTTCAGTTTTGGGTATCCTTTCGGGTTTGGATATCCTTTCGGTTTTGGGCATCCTTTCGGATTTAGGTATCCTTTCGGGTTTGGGTAAACTTTTGGATTTGATTATCCTTTCTGGTTTGGGCGACCCCTACTGGAGCTGTAGGATCCCACTTTATGAAAGCCGAACACATTATTGGACGATCACAGAACTGATCAAAAGGGTTTTCACTTTTAATTGCTGGAGATGAAAGAGATCAATATCTCAAGCACTTGCTTTTATGTCGAAAGCCGAGAAATCTGCAAAACTTTTATTTCAATGGAGGGCCAGCGCTGATCACCTGGCGAACGCTGCACCGCACGACACATCGGTACGGCGGGCCAGCCTACCAACACAGGTGTGCGAAACCTGCGATATGAAGTGCATGGCAAGGCACCCGAATAAGGCGGCAAGATGGGTTGACATTGAGAAAAAATACCCAGGAGGGGAACAAATCTTTAACCATTTCGCTAAGTAGTGTCGGTTGAAGTAACATTGGGAAGTAGCGTAGCAAGGGGGAGGGGGGTGGGAGTTGCCCCTGGCGTCGGTAGCTCAGTGGTTAAGCTGGGCGTCTGGCATGCGAGAGGTACATTCCCCTGAGAGGTGGTAGGGTTGTGTCGGGGTTCGAAACAAAATTGCACCGGGTCCCTACAATTCACGCTTAGTTCCCAAAACGCCGTAGCCTGGGCACCGAAAATCTCGCCGTGATGCACAAATACCACTGGGATCCGAAAATATAACCTGGGCCCCGAAAATTATATCCGGTCCCGGAAGATCACTCCGGGGTCCCACAACGTTGGCCAAACGTCCCCAAAATGCATCGAACCTCTAAAAGAACGTGCCGTGGTCCCAAGAAAGTCGCGCTGTGGGCGCACCAAGCGCACCGAGGCCCAAAAATATCGCGCCGGGGGCTCGAAAAATCGAGCCTTGGCCCCCCCAAAAAATCAAGCCGGGGAAAGCGACCCGAGCATCCACAAATTCGGACGAGATCCCGAAAAATTTCGTAGAGTCCAAACAAATCTCTTAGCCTAAGAAATCGTACTCTGGCCCAAAAAATTGCTCCGGAGCCCCCAAAATGGCGTTCGAGCACCAAAATTCCAGTCGGTGCGCATGAAAATCGCGTGTAGCGCCCTAGAAAACAGCCGGACCCGAGAAAACACAGCCGGACCCGAGAAAACACAGCCGGACCCGAGAAAACACAGCCGGGTCCGATAAAACACAGCCAGGCCCGATAAACATATCTGGAGCCCGAACGCACCGGGCCCCTCAAAGCGCATCGGGTTGCGCAAAAAAGCGAACGGGTTTTAAAATATGCACCGGGGTCCCAAATAAGCATGCTCGGAGCCCCAGAAGGTGGGTCTTAAAACATGGCCGTGCCCTCAAAGCGCGTCAGGACCGGAAATACAGCGTGAGGGCCTCACAAACAGGCCGGTGCTCGTAAAAAGCGACATGATCCTATGAAAAACGCAGTATTTATAGCATGTGGTTACCGGTGTGCGAACGAGCCGGGGAGTGCCGGGGAGTACCGGGGAGTGTCGTGCTTGTGTGAGGGAGAAGAATGTGTGTGTGTGTGTGTGGGGGGGGGGGAAGTCATCGCAGCTGCCATGTCAGATGAAGGCCGTGAGTCACAGCAGCTCGTGGCACCGCGCCGGCGCCAGTCAGACCCCTCCCCACCTTCATCGCGTACCCCATCCCTTCGGCCACATCATCCGCCCACTGTGCAACAACGACAGAACAATTGGCATTTTGTGACGCAGCTGCCCGGCCGTGGAGCAGGCAGTGTGGGGGAGACGAGCGGACGTGAGCAATACGTGCGGGAGGAAGGCCAGCATGCGGGGAGCCGGGGGACGATTGTGTGTAGGGAATACATGCGGGAGGAAGGCGAGCATGCGGGGAGCCGGGAGACGATTGAATGTGAGGAATACGTGCGGGAAGAAGGTGAGCATGCGGGGAGCCGGGAGACGATTGTACGTGAGGGGAGACGAAAGCGTATGGTAGACGATTGAGCGCAGGATGAAGCGGAGCGATCGTGGTGGGAAGATAACGTCCGGGAAGGTCGGACAGGTGGGTGTGGGATGAGATGAGGAGACGGATGTGGATGGGAGGGAGACGGGTGTGCATGGGAGGGAGACGGGTGTGGGTGGGAGGGATACAGGTGTTGGTGGGAGGGAGACGGGTGTGGGTGGAAGGGAAACGGTTGTGGGTAGGGGAGACGGGTGTTGGTGGGAGTGAGACGGATGTAGGTGTAAGGAAGACTGGTGTGGATGGGAGGAGGCGGGTGTGCGTGGAAGGGAGACGGGTGTGCGTGGAAGAGAGACAAACCTACTCTCAAACCACTAGCGACGGTGACGACGAAGGAAGGGAGGTGGATCGGGCAACGGCTTTCTCTGAGGCCAGAGGAATGTGACAAATGCGACCAAAGACGGAAATGCCCTCTGACATTGCATGCTCCTTTCCCTCTGAGCACCAGCATTGTCTGCTGTAAGGAATTGCTACGGAGGGCAGGACTAGGGCCAAGACTGATGGCATACAGAGATGTGTTGAGATATAGTGTACGGACATATCAGTCAGCCATTGCGTCCAGAGTTACATGCAAGTGCACATTGGTCGGGTGTCGGCCTATCTGGCCCGGACCCACAATTGTCCACGCTACACGTGCAGACACTGGTGGACTGGTCTGGACAGTCCACCAGTGTCTTGGGTCAAGGTGAGGCCTTGGTTGCGCCTCTGAGCTGACTGCTAGGGGGGGGGATTATCCGTAATGTATAGTCAGTCCCCATTGTTCAATATACGAGGTGGTTCCATATCCTGGATGGTTCAATATACGAGATAGTTTCATATCCAAGATGGTTCCATACACGAGATGGCTCCATATCCGAGATGGTTCCATATCTGAGATGGCTCAATATACAGGATGGTTATATATCCGAATGGTTGAATATACGAGATGGTTCCATATCTGAGATGGTTCCATATCTGAGATGGTTCCACATCTGAGATGGTTCCATATCTGGGAATGCTCAATATACTAGATGGTTCCATAACCAAGATGGTTCCCTATCCGAGATGGTTCAATATACGAGATGGTTCCATATTCGTGACGGTGCCGTCGTCCAGACGGGAGACACGCGGGGGCAGGAGGAAACTCTCCCTCCCTGGGATTACCCGTGTATGGCTACCACAGATGGTGCCGTCTTCTAGATGAAGAACACGCAGGGGCAGGCGGCAGCTCCAACTTCCCGTGACCACGCTTGCAAAGATGGAGCCACGATATTACTTCAGGGATCGCGACTTCCAACTGTAGGATAAGCCGCAACTAAAAAGCTACTAAACTTTGAAGCGGAATCATGCGGAATGGCCGTGCTAGGCTTGCGCCCCCCCCTCCCCCACCCCCTATATTCTCATGTGTCCTGTGGGTGTGTAGCAGCTCTCTGCAGGGAGAGAGGATCGAAATATTGGGTGTTCGGGGTCACAGGGAGAGAGGGCTGAATGGCTGGGTGTACAAGGCCACAGGGAGAGAAGGCCGAAGGTCTGGATATACGAGGCAACAGGGAGAGTGGGCTGAAAGGCTGGGTGTACGAGGCCACAGGGAGAGAGGGCTGAAAGGCTGGGTGTACAAGGCCACAGGGGGAGAGGGCTGAAAGGATGGATGTACGAGGCCACAGGGAGAGCGGGCCGAAAGGCTGGGTGTACGAGGTCACATGGAGAGAGGGCTGCAAGGCTGGGTGTGCGAGGCCACATGGAGAGACGGCTGCAAGGATGGCTGTACGAGGCCACAGGGAGAGAGGGCTGCAAAGCTGGGTGTACGAGGACACAGCAGGGCCGACGCCATTGAGCCCGACTGCGCCACCGCTTACACCGCCGGCGGTGCAGGCCATACCCGCGGTCTGTAGCCGGCGGTGCAGACTATACCCGGGGTCTGTAGCCGGCGGTGCAGGCCATACCCGCGGTCTGTAGCCGGCGGTGCAGGCCATACCCACGGTCTGTAGCCGGCGGTGCAGGCCGTACCCGCGGTCTGTAGCCGGCGGTGCAGGCCGTACCCGCGGTCTGTAGCCGGCGGTGCAGGCCGTACCCGCGGTCTGTAGCCGGCGGTGCAGGCCGTACCCGAAGCGGCGGGCGAGAGACACCGCCCGCGCCCCTGTCTATAACCGGGGCCGATTATGCTCTGCTCCCGAGCACACATGGTCTGGACCGGCCAGTGCAGGTCCTCACCGCGGGGTTCGGCCGTACCCGTGATACAGAGCCGCGCTCTTGCGATAAACAGTGAGCGTCGTCAGCGGCGGCGGCGGCGGGACGGCGGCGGCACAGGCGTCCAGTGACCGGCCGCCGCCGGCCGGCGCCGTCGTGACCTCGAGGGGGTAGCGCGGCCCTCGGCCAGCGGCGGAGCAGTGCGCGCGCGGCGGCAGAGGCGTCCAGTGACCGGCCGCCGCCGGCCGGCGCCGTCGTGACCTCGAGGGGGTAGCGCGGCCCTCGGCCAGCGGCGGAGCAGTGCGCGCGCGGCGGCACAGGCGGCCAGTGACGGGACGCAGACGGCCAGCGTCGTCGTGACCTCGGAGGGCGGCGCGGCCCTCGATGCTCAGCCAACGGCCGGGGCAGTGCGCGAGGCGGCCGCCGACACGCTGCCGACACGGCGAGGTGTACGCGACGACGTCGGCGCGGGGCAGACGAGGTGGGTACAGCTCGCGGGACGGCCTCCCGCCGAGAGCAGCACTGAGGCTGTCGACCGTGTCTGACTGGCGTGGTGCGCTACCAACACGACCGTGTCTGACTGGCGTGGTGCGCCATCAACACGGCCGTGTCTGACTGGCGTGGTGCGCTACCAACACGACCGTGTCCGACAAGCGTGGTGCGCTACCAACACGGCCGTGTCCGACAAGCGTGGTGCGCTACCAACACGGCCGTGTCTGACTGGCATGGTGCGCCACCAACACGGCCGTGTCTGACTGGCGTGGTGCGCTACCAACACGACCGTGTCTGACTGGCGTGGTGCGCTACCAACACGGCCGTGTCCGACTGGTGTGGTGCGCCACCAACACGGCCGTGTCTGACTGGCGTGGTGCGCCACCAACACGGCCGTGTCCGACAAGCGTGGTGCGCTACCAACACGGCCGTGTCTGACTGGCGTGGTGCGCCACCAACACGGCCGTGTCTGACTGGCATGGTGCGCTACCAACACGGCCGTGTCTGACTGGCGTGGTGCGCTACCAACACGGCCGTGTCCGACTGGTGTGGTGCGCCACCAACACGGCCGTGTCTGACTGGCGTGGTGCGCTACCAACACGACCGTGTCTGACTGGTGTGGTGCGCTACCAACATACATTTGGCTTCTTAAGCGTGTAAATATCCAGTATCGAATGGCGAAGCAAGACGCGATGTGGACCCATGGATTCTTTGGCGCACAAATTGATGGCCAGCTCTCCATGCTGCACTAGTTACGCTGTATATTACCGTAACTGTCACGGCTCCCTGGTGACCGCCACGATGCAGGACCATCCGTTAGTAATTGTCAGCTGTGCGCAGAAATTCCAATTCCAATCGACGCATTGTGATGTGCCACAATGTCGTAGTGGCCTGCCCAGTGGAATTGAAGCAAGGCGTGGGTGACATGAAATGCGCATTTTGCATCTCTTTTAATGATATTTTCGCATTGCAAATTACGGAAATACTTCAGCGTAGTCAGTCTGGTCACATCGGACGGCGAGTAGTGACGCTCATCAACAGAACGACACACACTATGGAGGACGAACGTCCACAGCCTGCAAATATGCATCTCACCTGAATGATGCGTCCCAACACTTTCTCCCAAGCCGAAGTACCATTCCTGATCATGACATTCAAACGAACGCTTGGGCCTTTCTTGGCTGGATGGGAGCCACCTTTCTATAGGGGAGGACATTCCTGTGGTACCCCCTGCATCTGCCCGACAATCCCGGCTACATGCATTATCACAAGAATGATAATTGCCATTGCTGGTTGTGCATCCCAATGGCAAGCATACACTTACGTTTCTAGCATGACTGGAAAAGCTATTTGAGTCGCAGTCGGGTCTCGAACCTGAATTGCCAGCTGAGAGATTGGCTGGTGAGGAGACCTCCACCGACACGGCGTGAATCTCCCTGCTAGTGTTAACTCGCACGCTGCTGTCCTCGGCCATGATGCAACTGAAGACGATGGGGGAGGGGGGGGGGGGGGGTGCCACGCTCGGGCTGCTCTCGCCAGCTGACGCAGCATGCGGTCGGCCGCCATTGCGCCCTCCACACATGGCGATCATCATTGTGAGAACCATTTTGAGGTACGGCAGGACCTCAAAAGTGCTCATCAATGTGCTACTGGTTTTGAAGTACGGTAGGAGCAACTGAAGCAACTGGAAACGATATTTTGAGGTTCGGTTGGAACCGTTTTGAGGTACGGAAGGAGCTGTTTTGAGGTATGGTGGGAGCCATTTCGAGGTACGATAGAACCTCAAAGGTGCTAATAAATGTGCTACTGGTTTTGAAGTACGGTAGGAGCAACTGAAGCGACTGAAGACGAGATTTTGATGTTTGGTTGGAGCCGTTTTGAGGTACGGAAGGAACTGTTTTGAGGTATGGTGGGAGCCATGTTGAGGCTCGTTAGGAGCCATTTTGCGGTACGGTAGGAGCCGTTTTGGGGTACGATAGGAACCATTTCATGGTAGGCACGGTAGAAACCGTTTCGAGGTACGGCAGGAGCCATTTTGAGGTAGGTACGGTAGGAGCCATTTTAAGGTTGGTACGGTTGGAGTCGTTTTGATGTCACTGCTTTCCATGCAATGCTGAAAGCCACATTTTCGCAGCCAAGGCTACAGACAACTTATTTTCACTTGGTTCAGTTTTCTTGGTTCCATTTAAAACTAGCCATCATCACATCCTGCCCTATCGTTCATAGTTACGTTGCTCCTCTCTTGCAAAGATGCTGATCACGCAACTGGCGCTAATGTTAAAATTCCGAAGTTCGGAGGGTTACCATTCCTATGGTTTGGTTTCCCCTTTCTACGTATTTCGCCACTCCACTGTGGTGACTACAAATGACAAATACCGGGTGTTTTCTCGTCTCACGTCCAATGTACGTTGCCTTCATAGCCACCCCGACGTCAGTGTGAAGTATCACACAGATTTGCGAAGTAGTTTACCATGGGAAAAGTGGCAGGCTGCGAACGATGTCGTCTGCCACCTGACAAGTGCGGGATAACGATGTCGTCTGACACCTGACAGGTGCGGGATAACGGTGATGTCTGACACCTGACAGGTGCGGGATAACGGTGATGTCTGACACCTGACAGGTGCGGGATAACGATGTCGTCTGACACCTGCGGGATAACGGTGATGTCTGACACCTGACAGGTGCGGAAGATGTGACAAGCGGATCGATGTCTGACACCTGCGAAGACACCTGACAGGTGCGAACGGATCACGGAAATGTCGTCTGACCATTTGTCTGACACCTGACATGTGCGAGATAACAATGCCGTCTGACACCTGACAGGTGCGAGATAACAATGCCGTCTGACACCTGACAGGTACGGAATAACGATGCAGGTCTGGAACCCCACCACGCTCCTCCGACGCCACCATGACCATCAGCTGTCCCTTCCCTCTTCTCTCCCACACAGTCTCGGCGTGGGCCAGCACACGGCGCTCCACTAACGCCCGGAAATGGTGCCGTGACGTCACTGCTGCAGGTCAAAGATCAAGGGCGGATATAGAGGCGGCACAGGGCGAATGTTCCCCTCATGGTAATGTGGTATCCCTCTGACCGGTAAAAGGCGCCCCTCGGGGAGGCTCGAGTGCACCCTTCCGCTCAACGACATTTTCATCGAATGGCACTTCTCTCAGAGGGAAAGGCGCTCCAATGAGATGTTTTAGTGCACTCGTCCTCCCTCGCTCAACGAACTTTTCACCTCCTTCAGGGATTCTCGCAGTGGCACCCCTCCCGATGAAATGGCGCCCCTCGAGACGAATTCCCATATGCAGATGTCTGGTTCCGCCCCTGTCAGAGGTCGCATGCTCCCATCTCACTCAGACAACCCTCATGTACCCACTCACCGGAACTGTGCGGTTTCCGGCGTGGTAGCAGGACACCACCGAGACGCCAGCCATCAGTGGGGCTGGGGATGAGCTACGACTTTGAGCGGGAACTGCACGTGTTCGGCAGGCTGGGGTTCACTGCCAGCCCGGCTCGGGTTTAGTGAGGGGCTGGAGATAAGCCTTCAACGAGAACTGCACATGTTCGGCCGGTTGGGTTTTACTGCCAGCCCGGTTCGGGCTTTTTATTTCGGTCCATGACTCATGAATTACTCAGGGTTTCACTATGATCTTAAAGTGTATACTTGTGAGTTATTCAGCCGTAAATGTGAGTAAGGATAAGTGATGCTGGCGAACTAATCATGCGGATACAACTTTAATGCAATGTAGACGTTTCGGCCTCAAAGCATAGGTGCAGGGACTGGGGAGCCAAGGGGGCGGGGCCATTGCTGCACAATTTTTTTCTCACGAAATATTAATGTTATGGCCATGCATGGCAAGAATCAATTACCAAAGGGGTTTTGGCCCCGCCACACTTTTTGAGACGTTCCTACGCCTCTGCCTCAAAGGATCCCTTATCGGTACAGATATGGATTACAAAATGCAGAGCATATTTTGTAATACATATAATGTGCCATGGCATATCTTCGATATTATTTATCTCAGACCGCTAGGTCAGGCTTGTGAGCTTCTACCAGCACCGACCCGCATACACGACATTCATATCTGGCCAGAACTATGTGGCCATATTGACAGCAGACGAAAGGGAAGACAAGAGAATGGCGCGTGCCAACTGGAGGAAAAGCAGGTGGACGCGTGTTGCTGAATGAGAGGTTTCAGTGTAAGTGCGAGCGTGTGCCCTGGCTATTTATCACATGGTTGGACCCGTTATGTTTGCACGAATATCGGCTAACTAAGCGACGCAGAGAGCTCATAAAATTGGACTATCGCTTTCCTGATCAGCTTTGACATAGTCTGTGATATTTGATTTCGTATTAGGCCAGGTCACTCTCCCAGATCATGTCAAATGTGACCACTTCCCGAAGAAGCATGGTCACTCACGTCGCGTAAAGTAGCGCGCTCTCATCACGCGTGCACAACACGCGACCTCTTCTGTCAACTCGACACGTGGACTAGTCTGAGCAAATCACATCCAAAGTGCCCAAAGCAGCACAAGTTATGATCAGCTCAAAATGCTCAGAATGCAGGAATGCTGAGAGCAGCATTGAGCTGTTGTGATGTCAGAGGTCACGTGAGTATCCTGTGGTTATGAGGACGTCACTGGACCGTGCTGTACACTGGACGGCTGTCTGACCTCGGGACCAATCAGTCAGATTTCCTGAAAGGTTGGTCGCACCACCAGATATCGTAGGCGTAGCGGTTCTGGACCGTCATACCATGCATGAATCGGCGTGAAGAAAGGAGAATCTAAAATACGGTTGGAAGCACTGATTTGATTCTAGTCTATCCCCCCCCCCATCTTGGTTCTCTCTTTTTGTTCAAATAGGTCCACGCATTGGCATACCTATCATCTCTTATGTTGCTGCTTTTCTACTGATGGATGCAGGTGAATATATTTTTTTACTTTAAAGCTGCTGCCTATGTGCCCGGTCACGATGTTCTGCGCTGCTTTTGACCTGGTCGACATGGTTTGACCTGCTTTTGACCTGGTCGCAGCCAGTCGGCTACCGCCATTTACCGCTCAGTTATTTCAGCCACGCACGATGGTCGACTTTGTTACATGCTGTGCTTATGCTGTACATATGCTTGGAGTAAACATATACATGCTTTTCCGGGTTGAAAACGTGGACGTAACCATTCCCTGTATGCATTTTGATGGCTTTATTATTCCAAGTGTTGCAAATATAGGACCATGGTCAATAACAGACAACAAAGGTAGAACTTTACTATTCACTACTAGGTCAGGGTTTGATATGAGTACAATGTATAAAGATTAGGTGTGTCAGTAGTAACATGTGTAGGCTCGTGCATTAGGTAGGATAGTTGCAGGTTATTAGGAGTGCCTCTTAACTCAATGTCAAATTGAGCTATTCTGGAGTTCTGGAAATTAGTCATGTCCAGTATTTCGACCGTTTATAGTCGGATTACTATTTGTAATAGCCCAAGCGACTTTGCATGTTCTAGTCAGTCAACATGAAACTATGAGACTGCCAATTTGAGAATCATCCATGGCCGACTCAGGTAGCCCAAGTTGAAGAGTTTGGGGATTTTATTTTTGCCATCGCAATGCCACATGAACCATGAAATTTCCTTCTGATATTGCACTCGTTCTGAACGCTCAAAAGTGGGGCAAGCATATGGACGAGAAAATGCGAAGAAGGGACCACATTTTTCATTTCGTCCCCAGCTGAAATCTCGAAAATCTCATCCGGCTTTGTACCCCCAACTGCCGGTAATATCACCAGCCCCTGTACTCCCCTTGGCTGCAGGTCATGTCCTCGTTTTCTGTACACTCCTTGGCTGCAGGTCACGTCACCAATTTTCGTACCCACCTCTGACTGCTGGCCATGTCACAAGCCCCCCGTACTCCTCTCTGACTGCAGGTCACGTCACAAGTCCCTGTACTCCTCTCTGAGTGCAGAAGTCACCACAAGTCCCCGTACTCCTCTCTCGCTGCAGGTTACGTCACAAGTTCCTGTACTCTTCTCTCGCTGCAGGTCACGTCAAAAGTTCCTGTACTCCTCTCTGGCTGCATATGACACCACCAGTCCTTTCACGCGGTAACGGTTTGAATTCCCCAGCGGCTGCACGTGGCACTGAGGCGAAGAGGGGGAGGGAGGAGGTGCATGAGATACTTGACTTGCACCAGCATCACGCTGCGTTGTGTGAATATGCAGTCGTCCCTGTGTGGCATGGCACGCAGCAGGTACTCGCACGACACCAGCGGGAGCCTTTCCACCGCACACGATCCTGATCAAAAGTACAGCCCAGGACTTGCTAGTGTTAAGTTACCCAGACGACTCAAGCGGGAACTGCGAACGGTATAGTCCATGACTCGCTAGCGTGGAGTAATGTTCGCGCCATATCTTTTCCAAGGCTATATGAACAACGTACATCCATAATTCCATTCATTGAGACTAAACGGTTAGCTTACATAACTATAAAACAATCGATCTAAAAGAAGAGCATTCGGTGAAAAGGATGCCGTAAACATCCTGGCCACGCTTCATACAATTTTTATATCCTTGAAATAGCCAGTTCGCAGCCGGCAGATACCGACCAGCAGCTGGCCGGCAGCTGTGGTGGCAGCTGGCCAGCTGAGACAGCGCGGCCTCAGCGCCGCTGTCTCGGGGCTCCGGCAGCTGTCGTGGCAGCTGGCCGGCAGCTGTTGTGCAGCTGGCCAGCTGAGACAGCGCGGCCTCGGCGCCGCTGTCTCGGTGCTCCGGCAGCTGTCGTCGCGGCAGGCGGGGAGCAGGGGACAGCGACGGTGGGGTGGCGGTGGACCTGGCGTGAGCCGTTTATTTCGGGGACGTGCCACCTCTACGGCGGCTGGCGCGCCGCCAACGGCCGCGTCGGCCCGGGCTAATTTAGGCCGCGCCAGTGTAGCACATGAATGCGGCGCGCGCCGGCCAGTAGCTGTCGGGAGCGCGTCGGCGCCGGCCGCAGTCGCGTCGTTCTCGACACGCGCCACGTGTCGCCGTCGTCGGCACGCAAGCCTCGTCCGTCGCTCGCCGGCACGTCAGTCGCTCTCCCGTTCTTCTATACATCCTGTATCGTTTCAAAGTATGGAATGTAAAGAAGTATGGAGGCGTGACTGGCGCATTCGTCGAAGGCCGTCGCGAGCGGTGACATTCGCGGCGCGGAGGGCGGCGATCGAAGAAGTTCAGCCGCGGCGGCCGGCTGCGTCTGATGACGTCACCGGAAGTCTCATCTCTACACGCGTGAGTATGGATGATGGTCGCTTCTGCCGGTAGCGGAGGCCATCCAGCCCGGACGCAATGCGTCGGCCGCACTGACGCTGCCATGTACGAGAAGGTCGCCTGCTGCCCGCCAGGAGTTGGCGCCAAAACGGCAGCAAACCCAGAAGCCAGACCAAGTGTTGCCGCCACCGCGCACCAGGAGGCCGACCACACTCCGGAACCAAACCGGGGGTGACGCGCTGCTGAGTGATTCGGGTGATACCGAGACCCTGCGAAACTCGATGACTGGTTTGTGGTGTAGCTGGGAACCTCCGAGAACCCGTTGAGCGTTTCTGCAAGGGGAGGCACATGGAGTGAAAAGTTCACTGATTATAGGGTCACAACCATAATTACAAAATGATAATATGCTTACCGTTCGCAAATGCCTACCTTGTTAACATCGGTAGCGTTACTGTAATAGTAGATAACCCGCAAAATGCATGGTTCTTTGGTAGCAATAACCGGACGGTCGTCAGATTTAGCTAAAACCAGTAAGATGCTCGCTGGCGCGGAATGAGAGACTTACTGGACGGCTAGTTGGACTAGTTACCTAAGGTGGGCTGGTGTTGACGTCACTCACAAACGTGGGTTTGCTCAGAGAGCAAGCTTACAGATACACGGTTTGCGCCACCTAATCTGCTTTCAGTTCGCTTTTAAAACAAAACTATCCTAACCGTTAATTGTAGCTGTTTTTGTATGGGCCTCGTGCTTCGCGCAAAAATTAATATCGCCAAAGAAGAAACGGGGAAATCTGCACCAGGCGCAAGCCTTCAAGTGCTGTGATCCTTTGGCGAAGCTTATGGAATTCAATCAGCACACTGCAACGACGGAAAAGCCTTAGGAACAAAATGTATGCTTTCATAACGAACGTACTTACGGTCTGTGCTACCGGGCGTAGCGGCAGTGCACACGGTCTGTACTACAGTTTGTAGCGACCGTACGTACGTACCGTATCTACCTACCGCTCGGCAGTCATAAGGGCCAATGTGGGTTCGCATGGGCACATAATGGGACCCCCTTGGGAATGCTGGCTGGGGTGGAGTGGAGGCCGATTGTGACCTCATTTGACCATGAAGGCATTGACCTGGGGTCATGAAATGCATACTGCAGCGAGTTCACTACAACCTTAATTCCTCCAAATTGTGTGATTCTAGTTTCAATAGTTTCAGAGATCTTAGGGGGCCAGAACCCCCCCTCCCCGGTGGGCGTTGTGTGAGAAGCGTGTTGACCGGGCATCTTCTGCACTTCCTACGGTAGCGTTGCTTGCACTCGAAATGTAACGGAATGTAGTGCGTATGGAATCGGGCTGTTGAAATAAACAACTGGATGTGGATGCAATGTTTTCATGGAGTTACAAACCGTCGTTGTAAGGTTTGAGTTCGTTAACTTTCATTCGAGGATACCAAAAGTTGAATGCAGGTAGAAAGTGAGATGTTTTACTGTATAGGTTAGGGCAGCGTGAATTTATCATCGAACCGTCTCAGTGTCTCCAGTTCATCAGTATCCCTTTCGATTGATTCTGGGACAGGGGCGGATACAAGTGGGCGCTGGGGACATGTGTCCCCAGTGCCTCCTCCGGTTTTCGGCCAGAGGCGCGCCTTAAAAGAAATTTGCCCTTCAGTGCGCTCGAATGCCCCCTCAAATTTGTCAGCCAGAAGCACCTCTCCAAGGACAAAGTTCCACCATAACAATTCCAGAAGGTCCAGATGGACATTCATTGTATGACTAGGCTTTAATTGAATATGTCCCCTCCTTACTTTCATAGACAAATATTAGTACATCAAGCAACTTACATGATAGTGTTAAATAATATAAAGTGCAACATTAACCAGCAGCCCTGACGGTTAACGACTGTGTGATCAGTATAAAAGCGAAACCACGCCGGGATTCGACCCCCCCCCCCCCCCACCACCGGTAAAGAAAGCGTTCACATGTAGAGCATGCCGACTGGAGAGATCTTCATTGCTTCGCCCATGTCCAATGTCGTTACGCTCTACCAAAAATGTATATAATGCGGAACTAAATATGGTCTGTATTTTTATTGCGGCATGTTTGTTGGTTCTACGCCAGTATCTAGCTTGGTGTCGTGAGTTCCCACTGCAATCCCACCTTTAAAAAAAACGTCAGAAGACGCCACCGTTACTGGTACGGTCACGTTTGTCGAACGCCAAGCTGGTACAGGCCCCGGCGTATCGATGCATGCGGCTTGACCTGCAATTGTATAATGCAACACGGCAGATGTCAGGTAAAACACGCCTCCCAGGACACAGCGTACTAATATCGTCGGACTCGTACAATTAAACCACTTTCCTGTTCAATTCCTATTTTAGGACGTGCGTGACCGCGGCGGCTTCCACCAACACCATCGATGACCGTCTTAAAATGGTGACGACCGAGGGAGACCAACGTGTCGTCCACCTGTCAACAGGCCCCGGTGATACGAAAGACCACACCGTGAAGAAAACCTACAAGGCACCGTACATCGTGATATCGTAGGGAACAATCGTCCTAATATGACCTCTATGAACATTCATGACAGCTTTGTGGCCTTGTTCTCTTCCGACAAAGTGCTCCAAAACGACACCCATATGAAATACCTTCTATAATGTACACCTCAAACTTCAGCTTTAGAGAAGGTCGCTAACCCAATACAATGTTATTAGTTAATTGGACAAGTAAAATACAGATTACAATGGCACAAGATGATGTATTCGAAAAAGGAGCACCAACGTTTCGGCTTTATGCCCTTCATCAGGGTGACAAGTACAATTTTTGTAATGAGTGTTTTACATTTTTCAATCGACAAGTGACACTACATCTACCACCTACCACAGGTTGGCGAAAGACACACAGACGAAATATCCAAAAGCACACGCACACAAATGTAAGAGTATCAATCAGTCGTTGGTAATCACCATCCGGTTCGTAGTCAACAAGGAAAATGTGCATATGGCGTCGGCGTGACATTCCTATAGGGCGTTGTTATCTTTCGTGACCTAAATGTGCGTGTGCAATTGTGTTGTACGTGTGCGTGTGTGTGTATTTGTGTCAGTGTGTGTTAGTGTAAGTGTAGGTGTGTATTTGTGTAGTGCGTCTGTATGTGTCTGCCTGTCCCACCCCTGTCCCCTGTTTATTTGTCACCCCTCCCTTGATGATGTATGCTACTATGTGGGCTGATTTTATGAATCCCGGAGATGTGTTGATTCAGTCTTCAGTAACTATGTGGGCCGCCTCCACTGTCCAGTGAGTCGGCTGTATACAAGATCCCGTGTGGGTGTTGTGAAAAACATATATCGGTGAAACAGGCAGTTCAATTAAAGAAAGGATGAGGGAGCACAATGGAGACTTGCGTAACCATAGGCTATCCAGTGCCATAGTCATCCACGCAGACAGGGAAGGTCACCTCCCAGATTGGAACGGGGCACACGAAATAGTTAGGATGGAGAACAACTTTAGAAGGTAATCAGTGGAGGCGGCCCACATAGTTACTGAAGACTGCATCAACACATCTCCGGGATTAAAAAAAAACCCACATAGTAGCATACATGATCAAGGGAGTGGTGACAAATAAACAGGGGGCAGTGGTGGGCTAGGCACACACATACAGACACACTACACAAATACACACCTACACTTACACCAACACACACTTACATTTGTGTGCGTGTGCTTTTGGATATTTCGTCTGTGTGTCTTCTGCCAACCTGTGGTAGGTGGTAGATGTAGTGTCACGTGTCGATAGAGAAATTTAAAACACTTTCATATATTTTTTTTTTAATATCGTACTTCTCACCCTGATGAAGGCATACAAAGCCGAAACGTTGGTGTTCCTTTTTCCAATATATCATCTTGTGCCATTGCAATCTGTATTTTACCCAATGCAATGCACGGTGACCACCTCTGTTGCGATTCAATCTGATATAATTGCGATCTATCCACAACGGGCTGGAGCAAAAGACCCATATGGCTCGATATGGCTTGACCCACATCGATCACTTCTACAATACACACAACTCCACTCTATCGAGGTAAGCTCACTGACCCACATGTGACCTACCTCTGGCGCACGTGACAATATCACCGTGGTGATCTATGGACAAGTAGCTTTTAAATGACATCCATACCGGCAATGCTCCTGAAATAACGCCATCTGAAGCCCATGTCAGGCACTGCCGTTTGACCTCTGTGACCCATTATGGATTCGGCTTTGCAAAAGGAATTATATCATCAGATTGGGAATGCATAGAAGATCAGACAATTAATTGGGCACCCATCAGCTAAACACGAATAATATCAAAATATGTTTTTTTTTTAATGTCACGGGGTCAATGAAATGTCACGAGGTCATGCAGTCAGAAGTTGTGTTTTGAAGGTCACAATTATTGTATTGCATTGGCCGGATCTTCCGCTTTCAAATAATACATAAGCTTGGTAGGCTAATTTCCAGTCCAAATAAGTATCGGTACAAATATAACAATTATTTTATATTTCAACTTTCTGCGTGGCCTCAAAACGTCTCTGCCCGTCCTGTGACCCCTTTGATCTAGAAACCTAAATATCTCAGAATCGTAACCTGTGCACCCGTTTTTGTTCAATATCTAGTCAAATGCCATGTTGTGCCAAATGTTATGTTATTATCTGTTATGTCAAGGTCGTATATTTGATAGTATCTATTAAAAACCAAAAATCGGACTCGGTGTGGCGAACAATTTGCAATTGGGGTCTGTCATGGTGATTGGTGGTTGGTGTCCTGAAGTCGCCCTAATACAGATTGTATGTAAACGAGCCCCGAAAGGTACGGCAGAGATATACTGCAAATGGTTTTCCGTTATATGGTAGTACGGCTGTGGCAGAATGTGTTTTTATGATATGACAAGGTACCGATGTACGGTGTGCTCACGCACCTTTCGTTGTCCGTACTATGCTGTACTGACGCAATACCTCGTCGCTGCTGGCTAGCATAAGAAACAGTACACCTTCGCCGCAAACATTCGTGAATGAAAACACGGAGAAGTGACTGAATATGAGGCCAAAGCATGTTGTATTCAACCTTTTTGCATGATGCACTTCAGAACGCATACACGCATCTGCTACGGCGACCCTTGAATTGCTTGCGCTGATCACCAAGACAGCCGTCGTAGCATGCTAGAGTGAAGGCGGGAACAGGGAACCACTAAATAAAAACCCTGTGTGGTTATCCTATGATGTGACCAAGGTTGGCCATCATACACAAAAGTTGTTAGGCAGCCACTCCCACGGTTCTTACATTGCTGGATTATTTTTCGTCCGTCCCATCATCACATCGATGCTGAATTGTAAAAGTTTTGAAATATGGTGCACTGCAGGCAGTTCGATCTTAATTATATAATGTTCCCACAGCTCATAATCTAGAAGCATGATGTGCTGTTGGTGTGCAAATGTGATGCTTGGACCAGTGGCATACCAAAGGGGGGGGGAGGAAGGAGCAAAGGGGACAAACCCCCCTGAGAGGTGGTAATGCCCAAGAACCACGCTGGGAGTCGGAAAAATTGCGCCGGACCCCGAAAAATATACGGCATGCCAAAAAACGCACTGGGGACTCCAGAACTCACGCCGGGCCCCCAAAGATTCGCATCGGGCCAAAATAAGCACAGTGGGCACGAAAATTCTCAACGGGGCCAGAAAAATCGCGCCCGGACAACACAAAATTGCGCTGGGACCCAGCAAATCCTGTCCGAGCCCAAAACACTGCATCAGAAGCAACAAAAGTCGTGACCCCCCCCCCCAAAAAAAAAACACATTGCGGTGCCCTAGAAGCACAACATAAGCCCGAAAGTGTACCGGGTGCGTTCAAGACATAACGGGTCTGACAAAGGCGACAGGGCTTTACAATATGCGCCGGGCCCCTAAATAAGCACCCCGGGATCCATCAAAACTACACCGGAGGACCTCATGACGCAACGGGTTCCAAATCATATCGGGACCACAGAGACGGCATGAGGGTAGAAAATACAGGACATGACCAGCAAAAAGCGACGTAATCCCAGTGGTGTACCGAAGGGAGAGGCAATGGGGTCAATTTCCTCCTCCATGAGAGGTGGTAGGACACAAAGAATCGCGCCAAGGCCCGGGGAAATTGCACCCGGCCCTGAACAAAATATCGCTTCCCCAAAATCACCCCTGGGCTTTACAAAATCGCACCTGGACACGGAAAAACAAACTGAGGTCCCAACAAAATTAAACGGAAACACCGAAAAAAACAAATCAGGGTCGGTAAAATCATTCTGGATCCCTCAGAATCGCGTCAAATGCGGCCAAAAATCGCATAGGGTCCTGAAAACAGCGGTCGAAATCCGGTTAAATACAGAAATGGTGTTAGGCGGCCCTATCCAAATCCGCTGGGCCATTCCTGACGCAAATCCTAGGTACGCCAATGCTTCGGACTGGATGTATGTGTGCCCTGGTTACATTATTGATATTGTTCAGCGTTAACATTCACACTCATTGACTTTGGTATTTATTGCTTCTATATCCCAGTAAAGTTTCCCGTGTGATGACATTAATTGTGGAATTTCTGCTTGCTGCGAGTATCGTTAACTATACCATTCCCAATATCCCTGTCCGTGATATTTTATGGAGGGGTGCATAGTCAGTTCACACTTCCATGCTTATATTAGACATCCATTGATTTTCTGCGCGGGACTGGAGAGCGCATAGTCAGTATTTGTTGCTTACCACATACCAGTCCTATAATTTGCACGTAAATTAGTCTAGTCGTTAGTTATTTGGACTTTAGGTGCTTCGACTGTTGCGATCATGTTGCGCCCACATTTCGTCTAGTAAAAGGAATGTATGTTTGTATCTCTACCTGTTAGCATAATTTTTTTTGTGTTATCTTAACGGCAAGTATTGCCAGACTGATATTTGGATTTATTATTGGGAGCAACTCTGGACATTGGAGGCAGGGGCGTCGCCACCGGGGGCAGAGGGCAGGAATGCCCGAGACGGGCAGGAAGACACCCAGGTTAGACAAGAAGGCTTTCGATGGGTGGCAGAATATTCTTAATTTGGAAAACAAGGCCCCCCAAGATGGAAGAGGAGGCCCCTACAATAGAAAATAAGGAATGATAGTAGATATTTCTCCGGACGCAAGAGGGAGCCCCAAGATGGGTAAGAAGGTCTCCACAGGAATGAGAGAAGGCCACTGAGACCAGCCAGATGAGGCCCATATTTTGGAAGAGAAGGACCCTAGGAGAGAAGATTTGGAACTAGGACACAAAATCACCCTGCTAAGAGGATAATAAGACTCCAAACACAGGTGAGGAGGCCTCCAAGACGTGAGAGGAGGCCCCTAATTTGAAAAAATGAGTCACCTAGGAGAGGATGGGAGGCCCCAGAAATCAAGAGAGTGCCGACAATTGGCACGGAGGCCCCAAGATTGCGAAGGAGGCCCCAGGATTGCAAAGGAGGACCCCAGGACTGCAAAGGAGGCCCCTATGATTGCAAAGGAAACCCACATGATTGCAAAGGAGACCCCAGGATTGCAAAGGAGGCCCCCAGGATTGCAAAGGAGGTCCCCAAGATTGCAAAGGAGGCCCCAAAACTGGAAAGGAGGCCCCAGAAAATGAGAGGAGGCCCTAAGACGGAATATAAATCCAGTGGATATGAAATGAGGTTTCGGGGACGCAAAAACAGGCCCCAAAATGGGTAAGGTTCCACCAAGATAGAAAAGGATGATCCAGAAACGTGGCAGGAGACACCTAATTCGGAAGAGGATGACACAAGATTGGAAATGAGACCCCATGATGAACGAGGAGGCCCCTAAAATAGGAGAGAAAGGCCATTAGATAAGAGGGATGGCTCCCAGGCGAGAAAGAAGGCTCCAAGAAGGGTAAGAAAGTCCCCAGAAATGACAAGGGAACTGAGATAGGAAAGGTTGCTTGTAATTTGGAAGAGGAGGCACCTGGGAGAGAAGAGGAGGCCACCCTTAAAATGGGCAAAGATCGAATCAAAATGCAGAGCAGGAGGCCCCCAAGACGTGAGAGGAGGCCCCTAATTTGAAGAAAAAACGGTATCTAGAAGAGAAAAGGAGGCCCCTGCCGGACTCGAGAGGAGTCCCTCAAGACGGAATATTGGGTCTCCAGGGCCGAATGAGTCCCCGAAGACCGGAAGGAGTTCCCAGGAAATGAGAGGAGGCCCTTAAGATGTGCATAGGTAGCAGGTATGAGGGAGTGAGCATAGGTAGCAGGTATGGAAAGAGGTGAGGTTTCAAAAATTGAAGATGCCCTCAAGACTTTGCCAGGACAAAGGAGGAGGCCCACGAGGCATGGTAGGAGGCCCCTAATTTGGCAGAGAATGCCCCTGGAACATGAGAGGAAGCCCCATGCCATGTTAGAGGGGCCCCAGGATGTAGGAGGCCCTCCAAGATGGGAGAGGGGGCCATTGAATATGAAGGAGGGTAGGACACGAGAAGACATCCAAAACCGGTAAAGAGGCTTCAGGAAATGGGACGAGACCCCTAAGACGCGAGAGGAGGCCTATAATTTGCAAGAAGCCACTAAGAAATTGTAGGAGTCGTGCCGGGGTACTTGAAAATTACGACATGGTCCCAAAAAGAGACGGCCGGGGCCCCTGGAAATCACGCTGAGCCTGGGGGAACCAAAAAGTCACGCCCGGACCATGAAAATCACGCTAGGGGCACGACAGGTCGTGTCCGTTCCCTAACGTTCCCTAACGTTCCCTAACCTTTGGACACAAATGAAGCCGGGGCGACGAAAAACAATCCGGACATGGATAATAACTCTGGGGCCCCAACAATGACGCCAAAAGCTTCCAAAACGTGTTGGACGCCCAAAAAGTGTCGAGGTCGCTAAAACTCGCGCTGGGGATCCAAGCAAGTGACGTCGGGACACAAAAGATTACATTGGACTTAAAAACGTCGCGTCGCAGCCCTTGAAAATCACACTGGGGGCCCAAAAGGTCGCGCCAGGCCCCAAAAGTTGTAGCTGCCCTAACAAATTAATTATCAACCGGAATGTCACTCTACGGCCTCAAAAATCGGGTCAGTCTCCCTAAAATCCGTTGGGCACCGGAAAAAAAACGTGTCAGGGCATCGGAAAAAAATATCGCACCGGGAGACCGAAAAATCGTATAGGGACCCAAAAATATCACATAAGGACCTTTACAAAGATAGAACTCGATGTCTCAGAAGTTCATACCGAGACTCGATCGAATCGATCCCAGCACCGGCAAATTAAGAACAGGTCCGGAAAAAAATTACCCGGAGGGCTTTTACACTCCGAAAGGTGCCATCGGCTGAAAAAAAACTCATTCGGTGGCCGCAGTGGCATATCAAAGGGGCAATTGTCCCCTCCCACCTAAGAGGGATAAGCTCCCAAGAATCGTGCCGGGGCCCCAAAAAGTCGCGCTGGGGCCACACAAATTCGCGTAGGCCCACCAGAATTCGCGCAGGGGGCTGACCTGATAAATACGGCGGGCCCAGAAAACTCGCTCCGAGGCCCGAAAATCTGCAACAGGAACCGCCAAGATCGCATTGGGGTCACAGCTAAGTACAACGCGCCCTGCAAACTCGAACCGGTTCCCCAAATATCGCGTCCGAGACCCACAATTCCCATCGGTAGTCCCAAAAATTTGGTCTGGGCATCAAACATTCACGTCGGGGTTCCCAAAAATTGGCCTCTAGGGCCCCACATAAGCACCGTGTGACCCCAAAAACGCATCGGTATCCCAAAAAAAAATGAAGCCGGAGCCTTCCCAGATAAAGAGGGATTCCAAAAAAATAACTGTCCGGGTCAGGAAAATATCTCTGGAGCACCGAACATATCATCAGATGCCTTCACAAATCGCGTACGGCCCCCAAAAAAACATACCGGAGCTTAAGAAATCGAGGTGAGATACAAAAACATGCCGCCAGGGGCTCGAGAATTCATGCCGGGATTCGGACTTTAAAGAAAATTCAGAAGAGATCCACAAAATCGCGTTGAGCCCAGGAAACGGGCGTTGGGTCCCCGGAACCACGCGCCTGGGCGCGATAAGTCGCGCTGGGACCCAGGCAAATCTCACCGAAGCCCAAAAATTGTATTGGGGCCCCACAAATGTGCGTCAGAAGCCCCAAATAAACACAGCGGAACAAGAGCACAACGGGGGCCGAAAGTGCAACTGGCCCTCCAGAGCGCACAGTCTCGCAAAAAGCGACAGGGCCTTAAAACATGCGTTGCAGCCTTAAATAAGCATACCGGGAGCTCTAAAAAAATGCACCGGAAGCTCTCAAGGCACACAGGGGCCATGCGACCGCACAAGGGCCTGAAAAAAGAGGCTGGGGCCGCAAAAAGCAGCATGGTCCCAGAACGAACAAAAAGACCGAGCACTAAATATACACATCGGGATCATTGAAAGCGCCCCGACACCTAAAAAAAATCATCGGTGCACAAAAAAGCAACAAAACCCTAAAACGAGCAGGAGTTTCGAAAATGTGTTGGGCTCCTAACAAAAATGGATTGAAGCCCTAAGACACATTCGTAGACGAAGAAAGACGAAACGGGTAAAAAAAAGAACACTGAGGCAGGGCCTCGGTTCGGTAGCAATCTGGGAGCATATTTAATCAAAGATATGAGGTGCAACAAAGCTCAGCGGGTATCCGCATTTCTTAACCACCATAAAATGTTGGAAGTAGGGAACTAATGATCGAATTTAATTAATCGAATTTTCGCAGCGAACGTCCATACGAAGCATTCCGTCACGTCAACTATGGCGCAAGTCTATTATGTGGCAGCAATTAGCAAAACGTAGAAGGCCTAGCAGAAACCGTAGCATCGCACGAAGTGTGGCGAATGCGTCGAATGCGCAAGATGGGTGTGCGTGTGCACGAACGTTGGCGTCGTGGCGACCGGGCGCTATGAACTGGAACGTCTGAAATTTGGAAATTGTACATTTTAAAGTGATTTGTATAGGTGTAATTTCAGCAGTGTGAGGTGACTTATCAAGGGACACCAAAAGAAAACATCTAACAGGGTGGTGGAGTTAGGGTTGAAATCCGACGAATCAGAAACGACTAGGCCCCTCCATAGGACAATTCAGCTGATCACTAATTATGCTATGTAAAAAGGTCCCCTTTGACAAAATAGTGGTCGAAATCCGAGGCCATTTTAATAGGGCAGGTGGACCCCCTCAAAATACGTTTCCGACCCTCCCCTTGACATACGTATAGGTACGCCACTGGTCTCCCAATAATGTTCAGAAACATGGGGCAAAGCCAACATTGAGGGGGCAAATTCCCCCTCACAAGCATACAAAACAATACCGATGCCCCACACAAATTGGGAGGAATGATGTTTTTAAATGCATTTTCTTCCTACAAACTTGTATTCTGTGATTACAGCCCGCATGATTAGACCTTCCCAGCTTCAATAGCTTCTCAACGACGTCATTTACAAAACGGTGCAGCACAGCGAAATACATGGGCGTGACGGCGTGGAAGTTGAAGGTTTTGCATTATTTATGCATTGTCATTGTTGCATTGTTGCATTGTCATTTATGCACTGTTGTTCAATGCTTGTTCTTGCCGTGAATTTATTCGCTGAGGATTTATTATTTTAGCTTGTGTGTCAGGTGCCTTGCAACCAGCACCAATTGTCATAAAAATAAATAAATCCCAAAGATGGCGATAAGAAAACCAATTCAATCCACTTCTCGTTGGCACCTTCGCGAAATTGTCGTCCCAGGACTGAGAAATGATCGTTTAAGCTTTCTTATGACATCAAGCTGGTGGGGATGACTAACAGTAGTGATGAATCTAGCTATATTCAGTTAGACTTGGTGGGCATAGAAGTGGGTTGATCAATGGGAGATATCTTTAAGATATGTTCAGCACTAGCCCCGCCAGCTCGCTGGAATCTAGAGGCCAGCGGGAAGATTCTCCTGGTCGAGAAAGCATTAAGACATTGGTTTGGTTTGGCACTTATGTATTTAACCACATTTACTTATTTATACCCTGGCATGGCTCAGTTCTCAGCGAAAAAAGAGGAAATTATTGCTATTGCGTTTTGCGTAAATGATGCACCATGCCAAGAACAAACAAAACATCAGTATGAAATCATGTTTCCCATTCATCAACCATACCAAGAGCCTGAAAAACAATAGGAGGCCCCCCTTTCGGGGAGCAGGAGGCCCCCTTCCAACATCGCCCCCCCCCCCCCTGGAAGAATTTCGTGGCAACGCCACTGATTGGAGGGGCATTTGGTTTTACTAGAGCGGCATGATCAACATCGGAGGGACGTGCGTCATTCCAAAGAGATACAAAGCTAAGGCCCTGTGGGTAGCTGAAGAGCCCCAGGCCTGACACTGCCTCATGTCAGCCCCAGGCCTGACACTGCCAGCGGCTGACGGTCCGACACGGTGGCAGCGTGGTCCGAGCAGCGGCTGACGGTCCGACACGGTGGCAGCGTGGTCCGAGCAGCGGCTGACGGTCTGACACGGTGGCAGCGTGGTCCGAGCAGCAGCTGACGGTCCGACACGGTGGCAGCGTGGTCCGAGCAGCGGCTGACGGTCCGACACGGTGGCAGCGTGGTCCGAGCAGCGGCTGACGGTCCGACACGGTGGCAGCGTGGTCCGAGCAGCGGCTGACGGTCTGACACGGTGGCAGCGTGGTCCGAGCAGCAGCTGACGGTCCGACACGGTGGCAGCGTGGTCCGAGCAGCGGCTGACGGTCCGACACGGTGGCAGCGTGGTCCGAGCAGCGGCTGACGGTCTGACACGGTGGCAGCGTGGTCCGAGCAGCAGCTGACGGTCCGACACGGTGGCAGCGTGGTCCGAGCAGCGGCTGACGGTCCGACACGGTGGCAGCGTGGTCCGAGCAGCGGCTGACGGTCTAACACGGTGGCAGCGTGGTCCGAGCAGCGGCTGCCGGTCCGACACGGTAGCAGCGTGGTCCGAGCAGCGGCTGACGGTCTGACACGGTGGTAGCGTGGTCCGAGCAGCGGCTGCCGGCTGGGTGTTACCGTCCTGGTCGGTACGGCCACACCCCTGGCGCCCCGGCCACGCCGCCCAGACCGGCGCCCTCCCGCCTCCAGTCGGGGTGGTGACATACTGTTCACAGATGTCAGCTCCAGCGGCGGGAGAGGTGCGCACGGCCCCCGCGGCACCCGTCCAACGCGGCCCACCCTCCCAGACGCGTGGCCGTGTGTGGAGACCCCTGATAGGCTGGCACAACCCTGGACGTCCGTTCTCGAGGCACCCGTAACGTTAGACCGGTGGCGCATACGAGATAATCTGAACCCCAAAATACGTCGCGGCTCCCTCCGAGTCTGAGGGGCGGCCTCCACCGATGGAAATGGGAGACGTGAATAGCTGGCCGTCGCCACTGGGAACAGCGCCGGTCACGTGGCCAGAAGCCGACCGTCGCCACTGGGAACAGCGCCAGTCACGTGGCCAGAAGTGCACTCATTAGGGCTTTGTCACCTCATTTGGATGATCATTTAATACGTATGTGAATTGGCGTTGACGAATGCTTTGTTGATAAGTACTGCACACACAATGTGTAGCGTGTGCACTGTAGGGGACGTCCAGGTAACCTGAGCCAATTTTTAGCTTAGAGGCATTGAGCTAATGTGGTGGGACAGATTGATTATAATTTGTGCCCATCTTCTGAAAGGGTGATCTTTTGGGCACAAATGATTCGCATACAAATGTTCTCAAACAATTATAAATCAGTGATATTTTGAGTTGTTCTGACGTATCACGCTGGTCTCAACTTTCCACAGGCGTAGGAAAAGTTGATCCTAGTGGTGGGGTAAGTTGATCACAAGCCTTATGTATGCAAACAAATGCTGCGACGACTACTGGCGAGTGCTACTTTTAGCGTTGCAGGCTTTTTATGGTCACTTTTTGTTACCCACGTGCACTGGTGGAAAAGCATGAAACAATCAGAAAATACCACGCAATATACCTCAACCTACGTTTGTTTAACCTAATATGGCCCTATTTACCCAGTAATTCGCGCCAGAACCCATCACATAACAATCTGCTTAACGCCAACAGGGTAAACAACAATTTTACGCCAATATATTTCATGTCTAATGAGAAAAATATCAGCAACATGCGACACGTTAATAGGCCACGGATAACCGCGGCTTATCTTACTCCGGTCGCGATTACTCAACTAGCCCCATATCTACTTCACTTCAAACAAAATGTCGGTGCACATTTCCTTCTCATCCCACACGAAAGTGGCGTGGATGGATTTAAAGATAAATCACAGGCCTACAATTATTTACTACGTTCCGAAGCCTATCTGTTACGAATTAGGAAAAATAATTCCTAGTCAAGGAAAGATTACTTCAGACCTTAAAACACACCTTTGCTCAAAGCTCACAAGATATCTACCGTTTCCCGCCCCCCACCCATGTCCAACAATAATGAAGACTTCCTTCGAAGGGTCGGCAGGTGGCTTGTAAGTTATCTAGAATGTAACTAGCCACGCGCCAGATTTTGTTGAAATATTTCAAGGGCACTGATGTAACATGACATTATATACTAACTTTCAACCTCAAAATGTACATTTTTTGGTCCAAAAGTACAATTTTGCATAGAAATGCTAGGCAATAAATATGCTCAATGAGGAGCTAATCTGCACTATGAACTAAACCAGCATAAACTAGCAGCCTGGAATTGGTCTTCATCGACGGTACGACGGTTCACGCGGCCACGCGTGACTTACCTTTAGCCCCACGACTAACAGGAAGGCAGAACTAACATGGATTCGTCAATAAGCAGTGCCCACTTGTCTGCTGCGAGCAGCTGGCTAAGCCCAGCAGCGCCCAAGGTCGTGGAAATGTACAGAAATCGACGGGAACATTTAGATACGTAAGTACCACGCTTCGCGGCGGGATAGGCGAGGGTAGCTAGTTGGTTTACATTCGAGACATTGGGCATATCTGACGCACAAGTGGCAAAGCTAACAAAGACCACGTTATTTAGCGACTACTGACGCTCCGCAGGGGAATTACCGAGCTAGGGGAGGGAGAGTATGCTGAGAGGCGTGCCGGATCACAGAGGTCATATTCGCCGCCATTAAAACGGGTAGGTTTTGCACGCAAGTTCAAAGGAAATCTACATTTACGTTCAAGGAATTTTACGTCAGAGTACATGTGACATTGAGGTGCTGAAGGCGGGGTGTGGGCGGGTGACCGTTTCCCAGACGGTTGAGACGGTTTTGATAGATCCTAGTTGACTTTATTCCTTCGCAAGATAATTTGTACTTTGGGGATGGGGAGGGTTAGCCAGAAAGTTCATCGTACTGCAGGCCGAGGTGTGGGTCGACTCCAGCCGGGCGCACCGAATGGACCCAGGGGCATGACAAGAGATTTCCCTCAAGTGCGGGAAGCCAATTTAGAGGCGTCACAACGCAGTTGGCTATGAAGAGCGGTGTGTCGGGTGTCACTTCAAAGGTATCACTAACATTTTCCACCAACATCAACAACACCAACATCATCAACACCAACTCCGAGGAGAGGTGGCGAATATGCCACTTCAGAGGCGTTGCCAGGCATTTGTCTCCAAGGAATGAAGGTGGTGCTGGTTCAGTAGCGTCAGCAGGAATTTATATCTATGGGTCGGTTGTGGAGGTGCCAAATGAAGGCGTCGCCAGGGATTTATCTCGATGTACGTGGTGCTAATTCGGCAGCGTCAGCACACTGACAGCACCCCTCGACACCCTTCTCACAAAGTTATCGTTTTACACTCGTCACGAGTCTCCGAGAACGCCACGAGTTCTCACGGTTCTCATTTGAGAACTTGTGGTGCTCGGACGAAGCCTTCCAGTGGTCTTCGAATCTGCCCGTAGTTCTCAATGCTTGTGAGTGCAGGAATCCATCTGTATGGATCGGTTGCGGTGGTATCAATTGAGGACGTCACCGGATAATTTTCCTTGAAGAGTGGTGGTTGAGAGAGCACTTAGAGGCGCCACTAGGAATTTGTCGTAATGGGATGGTATGCAGGTGCCAATTCACGGGCGTCACCAGGGCCTTCTCCCGGAAGGATGGAGATTTAGATGCCGCTTCAAGGACTCGATCAATCAATTTCCCCTGGGTTTGGTGCTTCGGATAACATTTCGGAACCGTCATCACGATTTTGTTTCTATGGGGTGTTTGTGGAAGAGCCAATTCTGGGTCACCACCAGGGAAAATTAGTGGCGGGTGGTGCTTCTGGAAGCACTTAAAAGCACCCCAATGAAAATGTCTCTAGGAGGAGATTGTCAAGGTGCTAATTCAGCCATGTCCTTAGGGCTTTGTCGCCAAGGTGAAGGTGGTGTCATCACACACCACGACGTTAGCGGACACAAAATGGCCCTCGTCCGGTAGGTGGTCACCATTTCATAATTTACTTTATACGGCAGAATGCTGCTGATCAAGTATGACCCATCAGGCATACCTGTGACCACACGGATATGAATGACGTTCTACACATTCGGTGGCGCTCTTTGAAGATGTCACCACAGACGACGTCATCAGCGGATACGAAATGGCCCTCGGCCGGTATATGGTAACGATATGTAATATGCCGGACGCAGGTCCGAGAACCTCGGGTCCCGCCAAATTTCTTTTTGATGTTGCAAAAAAGCAAATAGTTCCGGACCACAACGTAAAGTGGTCCAAATCTGAGCTTATTTATTAGAGGGGACAGGAGAGGTGAGGGTTGACCGGAAAAGAAGTTAGCTTACCAACTCGCAAAGGAGCAAAAGCCCCCATTGAAGCGGCCTTGAATCTGCACCTCCATCGGACTGTCGAGATAGATCTCTGATGATGATAATGCAAATTGTTCCTTAATTGGCATCTCATTGGACACCGCACACCCGACACCCCACCCACATACGCCCTAATCCCGAACAATTTACAGCGTCGTCACTGAATCGCCACCTCCACCCTTTGCTCTGGTGCACACGGCTGGTGTAATCGCCACCTCCACCCTCTGCTCCGGTGCACACGGCTGGTGATAGTTGCAGTCAGCTGGCTACATTGCTGACCGTATCTGAAAGTTTGATCCCATCCCTACGGCCTTTTCACCACTGACCAGATATTTCTTCAAGCAACACAGCGAGAACTACCAGTAACCTGACAGCCTTATTATTCATAAGTAAACTCGACATCCCCCCACAAAGACTCGCACACACAAAGTCTTTCTCAAAGAGCGTCATGCCTGTGAGCGCACGAGCGCCTCACACCCATGCAATCCAACAAGCTAGCTGTTGTTCTTTTTTACTGGACACTAAATCAAGTGGAAATTTGTGTTGGCTTGGCATCAAATCGAGCATATTTCACTTGGATTTTGATAGTATTATGTTTTTGTACCAAATTAAATTCTGGTTAAAAACCAAGTGGGTAAAATAAGAAACATTTATATGTTTTGGTGGATGTCTTCGGTACATATGTCCATAAGAACGAGCAGTTAGTGACTTTGCATATAAATGACCATTGTTTTAATTGCAATCATTTTACATTCTAGCATGCAGGAAGCTGCATTCCAAACATGTGATCTCCGTTGGTTCTGTGTATCAAGTCTGGAGGAAAACTGGCAACCTACGCTGAGATGCACTTCAGAATCCTGAGGATTCTTTAAGAACACTCGGGGCTCTTTTTATTCTTTTCAAATATGACAACACTATACGACACCTCGCATGATTCTTTTCAGGAAGTTCTTTCAAAAGTATCGTTGCACTTCTAAGGTTCTTTCGAAAAACCGGAGTGGCAACGATAATACAAGAATCGCTAACAGAACACCGCTCTTTTGTAAACACAGAACGGATTCAGCTGACACACTGTAATGTCTTCATCATAGGGAACATCTTCATTGGAGAACCCGGCGCCCTTTTTGATAAAATAATCATATACTTTCTGACGCGAAACCTCTTTATCCACCACAGAATTGGGCCTCAAGCTTGCTTCATGCACTATCCTGGGGCATATCTCACGTTATATTCAACAGCAATTAATGGACTAAAATCGTTGGACGCGGTTGCATATTTATTTATTTTTTAAACATTGGCGGATATACCTTTATACCGATTACACGCTTAGTCTCACAAACAATGCGAAATTTAATGGAAACCCTTCGCATTGAAAACGCACGATTCTGGCAGCACCTTAAGCCCCATGTGGATCTCCCGGTGCAGATGACTGATTATCACGTTGAGCAGGACGAGCAAACCATGCGAGCACGGATGGCGAACGCCTCACTTTCCAATCACAATCCTGAGCTTTAATTATATGGCACGTGGGGACAATGGCGACTATCGCCTAAATCCGATCCTGGGCAATCATCAATCACATGTTGATGTGAAATCGGACATGGGCAGTGCCTGACGTCATAACACACGCACAAAACTTTGGCGGAACGCTGCAAGTCCTTTAGTCGAGTCTACGGAATGCAATGTTCTGCAGCGAAATGAATCGACTCTGTCGCAGATTTCTGCAAATTATTGTGGGGACGACATGATGGCAATGGGCAGACCCACATGGATTGAGGTGGGGGGTGGGGGGTGGGGGCACACTACATAGGGCCCCCATGGTAAAAGTTGAAAATAGGGGAGGGGAAGCCAAAATTGAGGGGACACTTGCCACCTAAAAAGCATAGAATACAACACCCCTGGGTGTAATTCTTTCCTTTATACGGGTAGAGGCCGCCGAACCATTGGCTTCCCAATCCCAATCATACTATACCCATGCCTGGGACGGGAGCCTTGGTAGCGACGGGAGTCTCGACATGGATGAGAGCCTCGATAGGAACTGGAGCCTCGATCGGGACGGGAGCTTCGATAGGGATGGGAGCCTCCATAGGGATGGGAGTCTGGATTGGGACTGGATCCTCAATAGGGCTGGAAGCACCGACAGGGACTGGATCCTCAATAGGGATGGAAGCACCGACAGGGACTGAAGCCTCGATAGTGACAGGAACCTCGATAGGTATTTGAACCCCGATATGGACGGGAGCTTCGATAGAGACGGAAGCTTCGATAGGGACGGGAGCTTCGATGGGAACGGGAGCCGTTTGATGCGCAACAAATTGCGTGTGAAGCGACGCAATAGCGGCAGCTGGTGGTCGGCCCACCGGCCGTCCAGCCCACCCCTCCCTGCAGCCGTAAACTGACAGCCATCCCGACGACGACGTTCGTTAAAGTTTATTGCCCGGGCCCCGCACTCCACCGTGCACTTCCGACACGCGCCACATGTGCCCGTGAATCACAGCTGTGACAGGAAGATGCCTGCTGTGGCACAGCTGTGACGGGCACTGAGCTTGCTGTGTTACAGCTGTAGCGGACACTACGCCTGCTGTGTCACAGCTGTAGCGGACACTACACCTGCTGTGTCACAGCTGTAGCGGGCACTGTGCCTGCTGTGTCACAGCTGTAGCGGACACTACGCCTGCTATGTCATGGCTGTGACGGGCACTGTGTCTGCTGTGTCACAGCTGTAGCGGACACTACGCCTGCTATGTCATGGCTGTGACGGGCACTGTGCCTGCTGTGTCACGGCAGTGACGGACACTGTGCCTGCTGTGTCACGGCTGTGACGGGCACCGTGCCTGCTGTGTCACAGCTGCAGCGGACACTATGCCTGCTGTGTCACGGCTGTGACGGACACTGTGCCTGCTGTGTCACGGCTGTGACGGGCACCGTGCCTGCTGTGTCACAGCTGCAGTGGACACTACGCCTGCTGTGCCACAGCTGCAGCGGACACTATGCCTGCTATGTCATGGCTGTGACGGGCACTGTGCCTGCTATGTCATGGCTGTGACGGGCACTGTGCCTGCTGTGTCACGGCTGTGACGGGCACCGTGCCTGCTGTGTCACAGCTGTGACGGGCACTGTGCCTGCTGTGTCACGGCTGTGACGGACACTGTGCCTGCTGTGTCACGGCTGTGACGGGCACCGTGCCTGCTGTGTCACGGCTGTGACGGGCACCGTGCCTGCTGTGTCACGGCTGTGACGGGCAATATGCCTGCTATGTCACGGCTGTGACGGACACTGTGCCTGCTGTGTCACGGCTGTGACGGGCACCGTGCCTGCTGTGTCACAGCTGTGACGGACACTGTGCCTGCTGTGTCATAGTTGCAGCGGACACCGTGCCTGCTGTGTCACGGCTGTGACGGTCCACGTGTCGACACTCGCACACATGGGCCAAGGTTTAGTCAACGAGACTGAGAGGCGAACTTCTGAAGGCTTCTTACTGAGGCACCTCCATTGGTACAAATTTGATCATCATCCGATGGAAAAGTGGTAAAGATAACGCAAAGTGAAAAATGAACCGGTAATAAATATTAAGGATGCTAAATATGCAACGGGGCAGAAAAACTCACCGAGTACGAGTGAAATTCGCTAAGATGATGAAAGCAAGGGTGTCATTGTTGGCACTTGGTGGCGCTGCACTGAAAGCACACTGGTCTACCTCCCAGGCCTAGATCCCCTCCACACCGGATCAGCTCCGGTGGGGTTTGTCTGGAGGCCAGCGCCGTGCTGACTCGGACCTGCCCGGAGCCAGACTCCTGCCCCACCGAGTAACAGCTCCGTGCATAGGCACCACATGACATCACCGCTCTGCCTGCAGCCCCAGACGAGAGAGTCCCGGGAGACAGACCTCTGCCCCACCTCGTACTAACTCCGTGCACAAGCACCACATGACACCGCTCTCCCTGCAGCCCCAGCCGATAGAGACCCCGGAGACAGACCTCTGCCTCACCTCGTACCAACTCCGTGCATAAGCACGACATGACACCGCTCTCCCTGCAGCCCCAGACGGTGTCACGTTTGTTCTATTGCAACTACTGCGACCGACAAAACTGCGAAGGCAACAGTTGTACGCGACTTACTACTTCTACTGCAATCACGTCAACAGCATTTACTTCTTCACGGCATTACTTCTACTGCAAAAACGTATGCGCGATATTAGTGCAATATGACAAAACTACTACTTGAAAAACTTATGCCCGTCATTATTTCCACTCCAAAAACTTATAGTCTTCATTTACACAATATTAGCCAATACTTATACGCGACATTCGTCATACACGAAAGAACTTCTACTTCAAGAACGTATTCCAGTAATTAGTCAGTCGATAATATTTTTTGCAGTAGTACTAATGTCGTGGATTCGCCCCAGACGGCACTGCCTGCACAGTAGCGGACAGCTGACACCCATATGGAACACCTCACCGACGAACACCTCACGAATACCATATTGGGTGTTCGTGGGGCAGTCGAGACACCCTGTAGGATGTTCCGGTGCGTCACCGCCGTATACAGCGGTGACGCGCCGGCACTACTTACTGGGCAATGTGTTGTGCTTTTTATTTGACGTAAGTGACCGCAGGTGATCAATGAGTTCGCTTCTGAGGTGATGACCCATATTATTCGAAACTCGGCCCCGCACCTGATCAGGTAAACATCGGAATGCAAACAATGCAACAGATGCTCAAATCTGGCATGCGTTCTCAGCCTCTGGGACGGTAAAGACTATGCTAATCTACAAGACGATCTAAAAATTACTCCTCGACGGCCGTTCTAAACGGCCTGAGCGGGCATGTACGTCACGTCATGTACGTCACGTTTACTGGATCGGAAGAACGTATTGAGCGTGCTGGATCGTTTGTGATAAACGAGGCGCCATTGATTCTCATGACGAACCTGCTGGGGGCAACTGTCGGTACGGTTATATAACTCAATCTCGAATTTCAGCAAGTAAGAATGGTTCCAGGAAGGTCCAAGGTTTAATAGAGAAGACAAACCTGTAGCGACAGAAGCAGCGAAGACTTGAAGACAGCACGACTCAAGAGCTCCCGGCACCCAGCACTCTACCAGACGAGCACTCTAGCGCCTCTAGAAGGAAAACCTCTCACACCAAATCCCCAACTTCTCTTTGTCTCCCAACTAACATTTGCACCCCGGAGGAAAACTCATGGCCTGCCCACTTTTCAAAGTGGAGGGGGGGACAATGGTAGTTGCCCCGCACTTTTGAGACATTTAAATTTCCTAAAAAGCAGCATGCACACATTTGAATATGTCAAAAACTCCCTGCAATCCATAGCTAAGTAAAAGCTGCGCATATGACATCGTAGCACTTCAATTTTTAAAGCCATGCTCACTTGGAGATGGCCTTACAACAACGCAACTAACTCAGGAGTTGATGTAATGCAACAGGTGTATGGATATTTACACATTATATTATGTTATGAACAGACTATAAAGCAAATAATGTGCCAGCCAGTACCAATATACATTCATACTATTATTTGACTGGTTCTTTGACTGTTAACATATTTAACATAGATTGCATTAATATTGCCTACAGTAGAAAATTATAAAGGCTGAAGTCAGTAACATAACACAATCAAGGAACGACATACAATTCGCAAGTGTAAGTTACTTGCCTTGATATTACATCGCCATGCATTATATATGGCCTTGGTCCTAGCTGCAACATTTCAACATTTGCATGTATTTTGAGTATTGAAGCATAAATATTACTGCCACAATACATCCTTGCGAAACTGTAGTATGGAATAGAAGGTAACAATATCAACATTTCAATGGACTTTTACAGTTGGGCACGGCGCACAGATAGCCAACCTTTTGAGTGAGATGTCTGGGTATTATCGGTGCTGGCATCCAACATAACAAAATACTTATTTCCGTCATTGACTATGGTAGCATAGATACAATAATGAAGTCCACACCCTATTATATCAACTTCAAGTGCGACAACGCCCTCAGAATCTCAGAATCCCCCGACAGAATAAGGCGCTCGTGTTGCGACCTGACAAGGTCACATGAGGAGTGGTCATATGAAGAGTGATGATGTGACGAGTGATGCTTATCATGTCACCTGAGAAGGCACATGATGAGCATGCAACTGACCCCAGTGGATCTTCAGCTGGGTAACTGCGTAGTGGCATTGACAGCACGTTAAACATTGAATTCAAATTATGTCGTTGAACAGAAATGGTTCGGTCAGATGGTGGACTCCTGGTATATGTAACAATCTCTGCTTAGCAAAGATTCTTATCCCATAATCTATTCAATGAAGACATTTGGATTAAAAGTACTAAAACACCGAATTACAACGGAGACTACTATCGAGGATTTTCATCGTTCAGTGATATGTTCGTCCAGGCTGAGATTTAAGAACCCCGAAGATAACGGGATGAATTTAGGCCAATTGCAGGGTGTATGTTTCTGAACACTACTTGTGGTACAAGCAGTCAAATGGGCATAAGAAATTCGATTTTGTGCGATGTACTCAATAGACGTCACTGTTGAGCTATAAAAGCATTGGGGAATGCGCAGTGGCGTACCGAAGGGGGGCATTTGAGCAGTTCCTACCCCTGAGAGGTTGTGGGACCACAAAAATCGCGCAGGGGTTCGGAAAATAGCGCCAGGCTTCCTAAACATCCTGCTAGTGTCCCCAACAATCCCACCGGGGCCCATAAAAATCAGATTGGGACCCAAAAAAAGTATCACAGGGGCCCCTAAAGATGATGATGTGGCTCCCCAAATCCCACCAATGCCTCTGAAAATCACATTGGGGGTCTCAAAAATCGTTCCGGGACCATAAAATGACGCTGAGGGCTACACAATGTGGGACTGGGCCCATGAAAATACTGCTGAGGACCACAAAAAGTCGCGCCGGGGCCCCGAAAAGTCGCTCCAGGGCGCCCGAAAATCACGCTGAGGCCTTAAACGGTCGGGCCAGGCCCCTGGAAAAAGGCTGGGGGCCAAAAAGTCTCGCCGGGGCCACGGAAAATGAAGCTGGGCCCCAAAAAGACTGGCCGGGCCCTCAAAATCACGCTGGGTCCGAAAAGGTCGGGCCGGGGCCCCTGATAATGGCACTGGGCCTCAAAAAGTCGGACCGGGGCCCCTGAAAATCACGCTGGGGGCAAAAAAGTGCCGGTCCTTGGTCCAAAAAGGTCCTTGAAAATCACGATGGGTCCGCAAAAAGCAGGGCTGGGCCCTTGAAAATCACGATGGGGCCTCCAAAGTTCGCGCCTGGGCCCAGATAATCACGCTGGGGGCCGACAAAGTCGTGCCGGGGTTCTTGAAAATAACAACGGTGACCCCAAAAGGTTGGGCCGAGCCCCTGAAAATCATGCCGATCCTGAAGGTACCAAAAAGTCGCGCCCGGGCCCCTGAAAATCGCGCTAGGGTTTCGACAGATCGGGGCCCCAAAAGTATCATCGAGAACACCCAAAAAAAATGAAGTCGGGGCAACGAAAAAAATGGTCCGGACATGGAAAATAACTCTGGGGTTCCAGCAATCGCTTCAGAATAAACCAAAACGTGTTGGGCCCCAAAGACGTGTCGAAGCCACTAAAACTGGCGATAGGTATCACCAATAATAGATATCACAAATAATGACATGGTCTAAAAATCGCACTTAGACCGAAAACCTTCGCGCCGCTGCCATTGGAAATCACACTATGGGTACAAAAAAGTCGCACCGAAGCCCCACCAGTTGTAGCTGGCTTCCCAAAAATCAATTCCTGCCCGTAATGTCACTCTGCGGCCACAAAAATTGCGTCAAAGACACCAAAAACGCGTAGGGCCTCGGAAAAGAAAGACATTGGAGCTCCGAAAAAAATACACAGGGAGCCCGGAGTATCGTACCGGGCGCTACGGTCCGGCGCCCAAAAATATCACGCAGGAGTCTTACACAAAAAATAGAAGTCGACCCCAAAAAATAACAAAGGGACTCCATCGAGTCGACCCGAGCATCGGCAAATTCAGAACAGGTCCCGAAAGAAAGTTCTCCTTAGGTTCTTTCTACTCTGAAGGGTGCCATCGGCTGAAAAAAAAACTGAGTTGAGGAGCCAAACATGGTATACCAAAGAGACAAATAACCCTCCCCCTCCATCCTGAAGAGGTGGGCTCCCAAGAACCCAAGAATCGTGCCGGGGTCCCCAAAAATGGTTCTGGGGCCCCATAAATTCGCGTCGGGTCCCCAGAATAAGGGTTATATATTTTGGTATACACCAAAAAAACTTGCACCGGGTCCGTCAATTTGCGCCGAGGAACGTCAAAATCGCGCTGGGGCCCAGATAAGTACAATGCGCCCCGCGAACTATCGCCAATCCCCCCAAATATCGCGCTTGGGACCCAAAAAACCTGTCGGTTGTCCCATGAATTCTGGTCGAGGCATCAAAAATTCCCCTCGGGGCTTACAAAAAGTGCGTCGATGGCCCAAAATAGGCACAGCGTGGCCCCAAAATCGCATCGGAATCGGACAAGAATCAAGCCGGAGCCCTCCAAAATAAAGAGAGATTCCAAAAAAGAAATGTCCGAGCTAGGAAAATATATCCGTAGCCCAAACATATCACCAGATGCCTCAACAAATCGCATACGGCACCGAAAAACGTACCGGGGCTCGAAAAATCGCAGCGGGTCACACAAAAATGTCGCATGGAGCCCGAAAAATCAAGCCGTGGCTCGGACTTTGCATAGCTCAGAAAAAGACATCATAAATTGCGTCGAACCCAGAAAACTGGCGTCGGATCCTCCCGGAACCGCGCGCCTGGGCCCAAAAGGTCGCGACGGGACCCCGAGAAATTAAACCGGAGCCACCATATCGTGCTGGGGTCCCACAAACCTGAGCGAGCAACCCCAAATAAACACAGCGGGACCCTAAGAGCACAACTGGAGGACGAAGATGTACCGGGCCCTCCAAACCGTACCGAGTCTGGCAAAAAGTGGCAGGGCCTTAAAACATACGTTGTAGCTCTAAATAAACACACCGGAGTTAAACAAACAAACAAATACAACGGGGACCTCAAAGCACACCGGGGCCTTCAGACCGCATGGAGGCCTCAAAAACAGGCTGGGGCCATACAAATCGACATTGTTTTAGAAAAGGAACAGAAAACGGGCACTAAATAACACTTAGACGTCTGCAAAAACACGGCAATACCTAAAAAAATATCGTTGGTGCACAAAGCATCCGCGGTCGAAAAATGTGCCGGACCCCTCACAAAAATTGGTTGGAGCCATAAAACACACCCGTAGACAAAGAAAAACGGAAAGGTAAAAAAGAACACATAACTAGAGCCTCAGTTCGGTAGCCAATCTGGGAGCGTATTTAACCGAAGAGATGAGGTGCATCAAAGTTCAGCGGTTATCCGGATTTCTTAGCCATCAGAAAACGTGGGAAGAAGAGAACTAATCACCGAATTGAATTCGGGATTGACCCTAGAGATGATTGAGGTGAGTGATCACCTATGTGTTGGAGTTAGTCCCTGAGGACGAACACCAAACCATGTATTTATATGTATTGCGTTTTTCTTTGCCCCAGTCTGTCAGCCTGCCAATCTTGGTCTGCCACACATCGGATCAAATAATTTTCAACCCGTCTTTCCAGTTTCTCATCCTCTCCAGCATCAATTATGAGACTTCTTGTGTCATGGGCCAGCAAGAAAGCTACGTTCTTGCTTATTCTTTCTCCTCACCAACATCGGTGAACATTTACAACGGGGGACATCTTAAAGACGTATAGCACTATATCATGGAAACTATAGCACACCACATACTCATTAGTGAGGCTGTAATGAGCTTGCACCCCCCACACACGCACATAGCGTAAGTTGAATAAATTTTGTTTGAACAGTACTAATGGTTTCACTCGCACCAGGAAGATACACCTATCAGGTATTACAAAATTATCCATCAGTCGTGAAAAGGGGTCCAAATCCAGCGAGAAGTGTGGATTTGAAAGTACTTGTACACCTATGATAGTTCTCTTTCAGTACCACATGTTGCTGTTAGCCATAGGCGGCCCCAGGGGGCCTGCCCCTCCCTCTTTAGCGGTGAAAGTTGTGTGTTCACTCTTACAATGACCGGGTTCTCTATCCAAAAGTGCTCAACCAAGTACTTTGCGAAATTCCCGAGTGCGCCCCTGCTGTTGACCCTGCACCCCCCCCCCCTTTTTTTAGACGTTCCTACGCCTATGCACTGAGCATCAGCCGGGGCTACGTTTGCGCCCCAGAGCTGGATAACTTACCACTCGACAGCATCGCCACACTTTTTGACGCCACAGTCACGATAGATCACATTAGACGGGAGGCACGTCCCACACATGACATATTAGTTCTGTCATTCAACGCACTGCAGCTGCCATCACACGTACACATACACAAGGCACACGAGGTACGTCTCTGCATGCCTCTACCACTACGGTGCCGCCGCTGTCTTCGTTGTGGTCATGGCGAACGCGCTTGCGCGTCGCCAACACCACGATGCAGCTAGTGTGCCTGTCACCACACGGTATCCGATTGCACATCATCCGAAAGGAGATGTGCAGCCTGTAATGGGCCACACCCCGCCACCGACACCGATTTCCCCAAGTGGGCATACGAGAGGGAGGTGTGTTGATATGCGGCGGCTCACAGCATGCTACACACAGCAGCACGACAACACTTATGCAACATCACCTCCACCACTAACATCTCCACCTCCACAACCGCACCCTCCCACACAGAGGTGCAAAAATATGTCAATCGGATACCCTCTCCTGATTCCAATGGCCAGTTTTCCTACCTATCACATGCGGCCCTACCAAGTGCATTTACCTCTTTATGCTTACATTCCAGTGCACAGTACCGACACTGAAGATGCAGATCACTTCCTAGTTACTCTTGGGAATGCAAACATTGATTTTCTTCAGTACTTATTTATTCGTGACAAGAAATATTACATAGACGCACATAAAAGCAATGCATTAGTAAGCTTAGCAATGGTGCAAAGGTGCAGCATGACAACGAAGTCTCGAAATTGTATTGACACCCTGGGTATACCAGAACTGCAATATGTCAACCAATAATGTCAAATCAGTGTGCCTACAAAACATACCAATTTGCGTCACAACACACTTTAGTTGCTAAAAGTAAATGTAAATACAATGTCAAAGATGCCAGAACAAGCTGAGGTTGCCAAAACCCTAACATGACAATAAAGCTTCCAAAATTGCATTGCAACACCATGGGTACAGGGATTAAACAAACGCGGACTGGTCCAGGATCTTTTCCATCTAGAGGATTGTCTTCTCCAAAAAGAAAAATATCCTCCATTTTCTAGTTTGAAGACTGAATGGTGCCACATTCATTGTTGATCTACTATTTGGCATAAGGTTCGCAACTCACTTGGAAGTCACAGGTGTTTCACATACTACAAATAGGAAGGACACTATCCTTCCAGAGTAGGCATGCTGACAAATTTTCCTCTAAATTCATGATTCAAAGACATACATTAAACACCAAATGTTGATGTCCAAGATATAACAATGGAACAGGAAAAGGAAAAAGGTTAAGTTAGGTTTCTAAGTAAAATTTTTGAAAGGGAAAAGTGGCTTGAAAATGTTTTTTTTTAAAAAACTTATCGCATTGAACGATATGCTAGATTAGGTTACGCTATGCCACATTTAAAAAAAACATTTATTTGCATGCCAAATTACCAAACTCCAAGCCTATTTCTGGTGCTATTTTGCCTGCCAACTGAAATGTATGCAATTGCAGAATAAATGAGTGGCCACTTCATGTTAACCACATTCATAAACATTGCATGAGAAGAAGGAATTCCGAGAATTCCAAAAATTACCTTCATGTACATATTTACCCAGCCATGTTCCTAGGTGTTTCTCAATGACCCTTTGAAATCCCTGCTATTTCTTTTTAGATTGATGTTCAGGTGGTTCAGGTTCCAAGAGCAGTCGTACTTTTGGAATCTGGGAAATTTATATCCTTCCAAAAATGAATCTTGGACATTACCCATGCAAAACAGATGACCCACAATGGCATGATGTGATGGATATTTATTGGAAGAAATGCATGATTGACATGAGTTAAATTTTGCGAGAAAACAATGGTTTGATTTATATCTTGGAATCATGGAATAGGGAAGAATGTTTTTAGATAATCGGACATAAATTTGGAGATCATAATTTACTTTGTATTTGTGATATTCGAGACCGCATTTTGATTATTTCAGTTGGTTTTGACATTTTTATGGCGTAGCAATAAGCTTGAACTCTGACAAGCACATGCATAGCTTAATAATCGCTCGAGAAGGAGGCTATGATCTTCACGACGGGATAATGTTTTAATGTTGTAAATCCTCGAACAAGCTGTTTTCCTAATCATGACCAGGATTCCAATGAACCCTAAAGCCCATTGCTACTCACAATTATGTGCATGACGCACAATTAAGGCCTGTTTACACGCGACAGAATTCCGGCAGAATCGTGCGTCGGCAGACCCGACGTCCGCGACGTCGGCGGCAGAAATTGGCAGGGAGCGGCAGAAAGTAGCAGTCGGCGGCAGAAATTAGCACGCGGCGGCAGACTCTGACGTCACGCTTCATTCTGCCAACGTCATACTAGCAGGATGACGGCATCCATCCAATGCGCTATGAAGCGTCTCAGTTGTTTGTTTACTGTGTCATAGGGGATTCATTGCACTACTAATTGGGTCAAGCAATACCCACCTCGAGAGCATTAATGCCTAGGTATTTGGCACTACATCATTACAATAAGGGCGCCTTTTCTTGAGGACGCGGTAGTGAGGCTACCATAATAATATGGATGCAGGGAAAAAATATTTGTTACAGAGCTGAAAAAGGCTAAAATAGTGGAGTGTAGAAAACTGTTCCTCATCCCTGCCAGGCTTAAGAAGGACCCGATAACCGAGCGGGGGTCTTTCTATCCCCCCCCCGCACTTTAAGACCATTCCTGTGCCACCGTCGAGGTGCAGCGACGTGTTTAGAAGCGGACAAAGGAGGCGGGAAAACCAATGCGGTGGGGCCCCTCGGATGAGTTTTCACTGGGGAGATCCAAATAAATGTGGAACGGTCACACCGACTGGGGCGGGGAAGGGAATATGGCCATGACTCAGGGGTCACGCTTCCTCCCTCAGCTAACTTGCAAATAACAAAGCACGCATATTGAAACCCATGTATGTGGACGTTATCCTCCCTCATAAGCTTTATCAAAATAAAATGGCATCGTTTAGAAATTAAGGCCATAATTTTGGCAGATATGGACGCCCAGTGCGCGAACACTGCCGCTCCTGTTACAACCGATACCGCCCCCGCTACGACCGGTCCTACTCCTGCTGCCGCTGCGGCCGGGACCACTCGCGCTGCCGCTACCGCAGTTCCTGCTGCCACTGCCAAAAATACAATACAATACAATACACTGCGGCCGGGCCCGCTCCTACTGCCTGTGTCAGGTAGGGATATCGCGGTGTGAAACTGCTTGTACCTCGGAGGGGGCACGCCAATGAGCGGAGGGGGCACGCCAACGAGCAGATGCGCCTTCTCCTGCTGACTGAAGCCCGCCGACGACTGCTTCGTAGGGTCATGCAGAACTGCCAGCAGCGCATATGGGTCCTGTCAGTCCTTTCCAGGAGGGGGGGGGGGGGAGGCGAATTCTTCACAAGGCTGGTCGCGGAGCTCAGACATAACGAAGCAGACCACAAACGGTACTACCTGATGTCGCCTGTCAACTTTGACCAGCTCCTTGAGCTCGTCAGAGGTGATATCGAGAAAACAACCACCATCATGGGATGCGAGTTCCGATTTCATCCGAGGGACGACTGGCAGTAACATTGCGGTACTTTCTATAATTATTACCCATCATATTATCATTTCAGGTCGCTATATAATATGTTTAGCTTGTCTGGTGAACGTTTCTAACCAATCCATGGCATCTTCTGCGCTTTATTAAACCGTTTACGGCATGTCTCTTTTATATCTGAATCTATGTGGGGGGTGGGTGCGAGGGGGGATTCCACCAGCTAACTCCAGCATTGTGTGCAATTTATTATAATCGTGCGTCCTGAGTGGACTCTCCATCTTGCTCCTACATTCGCAATGTCACCGTCGCCACGCTATTGTGTGTATAGTGGCTTGTATAGGGTATGTCATGAATACCGCTCGTCACCTGTGACCGCCATTGCATGGGTGTGACTTCGTGAAATTGATTGGGTGGAATGGGGGGGGGAATTGATGTTTTTGATGGCCATTTGATCTGGAGAAGGACACGATCGGCTAAAAAACTATTTGAGCAGGGGTAGGGATGCACTCATGCGTTCTGGAAGGACGCCTCCATAGGCTCAATGATTAAGCTTCGGTCTGATTGGAGGGAGAAATCAATAATTGAGGTGGCCAAGTTAATATTTGAGATCCTCAAATCCAAATTCATCAAATCTAAGTTTCAAGTCTTTGGATTCGCTGCTAGATTTTACAACGAAATTGGAAAAAAGAGAAATTTCCTTATGTTGTTTTAAATCTTACATTATTTTTTCGTATATATATATACATATGTGCATATGTATATGTATATATATATTTATATGTAAATATATATATATAAATATATATATACATATATATATATATATATATTTATATACTATATATATATATATATATATATATACATATATGTATATATAATGTATATATATATATATATATATATATATATATATATATATATATATATATATATATATATATATATATATATATATATATATATGTATATATGTATGTATATATATATATATATATATATATATATATATATATATATATATATATATACAGCAAATCTAAAAATTTGAAACTTGGATTTGATCAACTTGGATTTCAGGATTTCAAACATTAATTTGGTCACCACAATTATTAATTCATTCACTTAATCAGGTTAGCAAACATTAAAAATACTGCATTTAAACATAGTTTGCAATACAAATCCAATAATTCCCTCAAATACATTATTTACCCGGGGTTCACTATCCATAAATGTCCCAGATTTCCTTTATACACATATGTGTATGAACCTAACCACATATGTGGTCATGGGAAAAACATTCAATAACTAACATAGGTACCGAGTACCCTGTGGTATGCCCTCAATTCATTTTAGTCTGCCCATTGCGTTCATGCTCATGTACCCATTATGTAGTTCAGAATACATTACAAACGACAACGGAAAGCACAATTTACTCACCAATATCTCCATCCATGACAATCAGTACTTATTTTGCTAATGTAGAAGGTGCCTAATCGCCCAAAATCCGTACAGCAACAACAGAAGAAACCCCCGGCACTCGCGTCTGACGGCAGAACGCGACAGACAAATTGAAATATTCCAAGTTGCCTGCCGCCGACGTCGCCGACGTCGATGAAACTACTAAATCAAAATTACAATGGCTAATACATTGCGTGACGTCACCCATTTGTGCTGTGACGTCAGAAGCTCTGGACGTCGCCGACGCCGGGTTCTGCTCGATTCTGCTCGGTTCTGCCGGGTCCTGCTCAGTCCTGCCAACGTCACGATTCTGCCGGGAATCTGTCGGTTTTCTGCCGCGTGTAAACAGGGCTTAAAGCCCTGTTTAGAGATAGACGCACGTTTCCAATCGCTGTTCATCCTATCCATTGGCGGATGACAAGGAGGAATTCACGATTGGCGCAGCCGCGTCATAACTGCATTGGCGCCTAATTATTGTTAAATGTTTGGAATACAAATTACTTCTTTTTGTTTTGTATTTATACATCACACAATTAATCATACATACGTTTGCATATTTAGATCAACATTTCTCGTTTCACATCCCCATCATCGAACATGAATTTATGAAGTTCTCTACACCACCCTGCCTGTTAGTGCGGAAATGTATCCCATATGTATAGAATCATAAGAAACGCAATTAACATAAATGTAGCGAATTTCCGTAAAATTTCCGACACAGGAGCTGCAAAATCAAAACCCAACATTTCTTTTACAAAATCATCTTCCACAAAATGCTTCTACATGCTTTATCGCTAGATACCTGATATACTTTGTATCAGGCCAAACGACTCGAGGGGGTGAACGGACCATCACTTTCTTCAATGGGGTATCCTATCTCAACCATCGCACCAATCAGCTTACGTTTCCCTGGTATTCGACCAATCAGATTTTAGAATGACCTTCGGTAAAAATAATATAGGATATGGACTGTTGCTACCACAACACAAAGTGCTATCCCAAAATGTCTTCTAATCAGAGGCGGATACAGGGGGTAGGGGAGTAGTGGTGGCATGCATCCCTTGCACATGTAAACATGGCTCCCCTCCAGGAAGGCTTGAGTGCACCCGCCCACCTTCCGCTCCAGGGATTTATCAGCCAAAGGCTCACCTCTCTGAGGAAACGGCGGCCCCTAAGACGAAAAGGCGCCACTTCAGCATGCTGGAGTGCATCCCCTCCCCCGTTAAACGATTTTCTGCCGAATGCGTCGTTCCGGGGATTTTCGCAGTGGTGGCCCTCCGATGAAACGGTGCTGCTCCAGACAAGTGCCTCCACCTACTGAAAATGTCTGGATCCGTCCCTGCTACATTTTTTCCAAGTTAATGCATGCAATTTCGGTTAGCATCTTCATTTACATGAAACATCCATTTTAACACAGTGGGGACTGCTAATGTTTTCGACGAGATTGTGCTACCAAGGAGCTGCGTTATCAGGTCCATCTGCTACCCTACATGGAGGGTAAGAGAGTACTTTTTTGCACCTCTGCTCCCACACTGTACCTACGGCCGGGCGCACCTACCGTTATGCAGCAGCGCTCTCCTCAACACCTAAACCCACACTCACTCCAACACCAGCTTCCACCCGCCCTACCATCCCACCAGCAGCCGGCTCCCGGAGCTCGGCACACCTCCCTCCGACCCAGAAGAGCCATAGGACAAAGATGAGCCGAATTACATTGCAACACATAACGTAAAGCGGCTACTCATAGGTATAGCGGGCGTAGATGAGTCAAATTGCCAAACACCGTACTAACCTCACTAACAACCCTGCATGGCATGCTTAGACTAACCCGCTACCAATAACCAATACGCGGCGGCCGGCGTGAAAGGCGGTGTGGACAATTGCCCCTTGTCCGCACGGTAAGGACCCCTCGTTGCTCTTCGACAAAAGTATAGGCTAATGCCGGCACCTTTGCCAAATCAACTTTTTCGTCACTCTCAAATTCACCTTCCCCACCCTAGCTATAAACTATCTTGCGGAGGAGTAAAGTAAAACTAAAACCATTTAGACACCCGGGAGATCTCCTCCACCCAGTCCCCACCTCTAACACCTGAAACGTCACACACTCTATAACTTAAGACTCCCTTAACGTAAATATACACTTGCCATAGCTTTGCTTCCAAAACACACTCGCTTATGTGGCACACATGTGGCACAAATGACCTCTATGGTCCGACACGTCACTAAAAACCACTCTTCCCCGCTGCGGGAGCAGGAAGCAATGATGGTGGCCCACATTGGCGCTGAGGGAGCAGGAAGCAATGATGGTGGCCCACACTGGCGCTGGGGGAGCAGGAAGCAATGATGGTGGCCCACACTGGCGCTGAGGGAGCAGGAAGCAATGATGGTGGCCCACACTGGCGCTGGGGGAGCAGGAAGCAATGATGGTGGCCCACACTGGCGCTGAGGGAGCAGGAAGCAATGATGGTGGCCCACACTAGCGCTGAGAGAGCAGGAAGCAATGATGGTGGCCCACACTGGCGCTGAGGGAGCAGGAAGCAATGATGGTGGCCCACACTGGCGCTGGGGGAGCAGGAAGCAATGATTGTGGCCCACAAGGGCGTTGCGGAAGTAGGAAGCAATGCTGGTGGCCCACACTGGCGCTGAGAGGGCATGAAGCAATGATGGTGGCCCACACTGGCGCTGGGGGAGCAGGAAACAATGATGGTGGCCCACAATGGCACTGCGGGAGTAGGAAGCAATGATGGTGGCCCACACTGGCGCTGGGGGAGCAGGAAGCAATGATGGTGGCCCACACTGGCGATGTGGGAACAGGAAGCAATGATGGTGGCCCACACGTGCGATGTGGGAACAGGAAACAATGGTGGTGGCCCATATGGGCGTTGCGAGCGCATGAAACAATGGTGGTGGCCCATATGCGCGCTGCGAAAGCATGAAGCATATGGTGGTGGCCCACACGGGCGCTGCGAGAGCAGAAAGCAAGATCCTTTGGGACGCCCGGCAGATTCTGTTTTCCCATGGCCGGTTGCAAACGCACTCTTCTATGCGCTTCCGGAGTCCATCTAGGTGGGGTCGTCGAGAGGAAAACCAACAATGACGCGGTCAACAGTGGCCATACATGCACCCTGCACGTGACACACATTCCATCTCCAAGAGAAGGAGGACTGACCTCCGTCTCAACGTGCTGACTGTGCTGAACCCGGCGCCCGATCAATAGTGGCCATACATGCACCCTGCACGTGACACACATTCCATCTCCAAGAGAAGGAGGACTGACACTACGTGTCAGTCCTCAGTCAACGTCACAACGTGTCAGTCAGTCCTCAGTCGAGTCAGTCAACTCCGTCACAACGTGCTGACTGTGCTGAACCCGGCGCCCGATCCATTTATCAGCTGACGAAGAGCGAAAGAAAATAAACAGACGGGGCCACTGGCGGGTGACGTCACCCATTCGTCTGGGAGGCTACGGGGTGACAGCGGCGCTGGGTACTCCAGTGAGCGCGATCGTCCGGAGTTAGGCGGTGTCAGGGTTGTCGAATTGCACACCACTGGGGGAAGGGGAGGGTCATCACCTCGACAGGGAATGACTCATGACTCTCAAACGGGCCAACGACAGGAGTGCGAATGCAATGCTGCTGCCGACTTTACTGCGACATGACACGACTGCGAATGCAGATGCGTGCGACGCGACGCGTTACCGTTACCTAACAAAAGTGCGATGACAAAAACTGCGACGAGGCATTGCTTCTAGAGCAAACACTTCGGCCGACTTTACAGCGACATAATGCGACTTCGAAGGCTTTTACTGCCAGGCGACATCACTGTTGAGCGGTATTACTGCGACCGAGCCAAAATAGCTATGTACCGTTGCTGCTACTGCAACAACTTCGACGAACTGTACTGCGAAGCTATTTTTCTACGATCGCAACAACTGTTACGTAGCATCAGCAGGACAACAATCGGAGGATACGGGGGGGGGTGAATAGCGTCCCCTTGATTTGAAACCTGGGGACGCACCCTAACGATTCGATTTTGTAATTCGAAATCGGAGGTAGGATTTATTGTAAGTGGCATGTGAAAGATCAATGACAATGGGACGTCAATTGATATTTAACTTAATAACGTAGGAATCCGAAACGTAGGAAATATACTGGACAGTAAATGCATCAAATATCAATTGACGTCCTTTTGTCATGAATCATCCAAATATCACAACTTTGCAATCCGTAAGTGGCCTGATCATCAGGGTGGATCGCTGCAGGATATTTTGTCAGGTACGAAATTGTAATATCACAGGGCACATTGTTGTGAGCGAGCATAATTTGTAGTATTTTTCTATGTGTTTTAGAGCCAGCCCCCTACTGTTTTCTGAGATCCCTGTTGCATACTTTCAAAAAAGATAATCACGATTTTAAGCATGATGAGATTTTGACAGATGTCTTAAGCTCACATTGTTAGGTTTCCCACCTGGCTTTCTATGCACAGTGCACATTCCATTACTATATAACTTACGGTTGTGACGCTAATAATCTGTTAGTCAGACCTTCACAATGCCATCTATTGGGCGTAAATGTAAATATGACCGGCATCAGCGCCACCAGGCCAGCTTCTTTTATAGTATAATCGCATGCTTGGTAGGAGAGCCTGGTATTGCGTCCATGGATCATGTACGCCTGGATTGTAAACCAACAGCTGTTTGCGTATCAGCCCACCTATCGGAGGGTAAGTAAAAACACGGAAACGCGGCCAGTTTTGGGCCGTGCGCCTGTGGGAGTTCAGTGTACGCATTTCGTGTTGGCATTTTTTCCCAATTGATTCATCCATCCCAGGAGGATTGCATCAGCCTTTCATGATACAGAATTCATCAAGGAACCGTACCGTTCTTTCCTTTTTGATTTATCACGCTCCGTTCAGAAGTTGTCGTGGTGCGAAGTGAAGATATCTGTGAGAGGGAGCACACCTCGCCCCAAGGGTCGGCCCACCGATGTGATATCTTGATGATCTTTATCTTGAATCTTCATCTCTTATCTCTCTATCTTTATCTTGATATTGAAATGATTGGACGGGGCAAAGTAGATGACGGCAATGGGCAGACCAAAATGAATTGGGGAGCACATTCCATTCGCTCCCATGTTAGAAGTGGAAATAATTGCGGTGGTGGGTTAAGCAAACATTGAGGTGGGAGTTTCCCCTCAAAGGTGTATAAAACAACACCCCTGAGTCGAACGACTGGTAAGTGGTAGCGAATTGTCGAGAGGTATAGTGGCGTTGCCAGCTAGGTTATATTGCAAGGGCTGATCCAAGGGGGAGGAAACGAAAGTGGCGCCCCTTATGACCCGAAGGACGCCTCTCTAGGAGGTTCCAGTGTACCCCCTCCCTCGAATTTCTCAGCGCAACGCGCTCCTCGGCCTGGGAACGGCAGTCCTCTCGGAGTCCGAACGCACGCCGCGAATTCTTCGGCGAAAGGCACTCCTCAGACAGAAACAAATGATGCCCCTCTGGGAGATCGGAGTATACCCCGTCCAAATGTTCTGGACCAAGAGCCGCCCCTCTGGAGAAATGACGCCTCCTTAGCAAAATCATAAATCTGTTAGTGGTATGATGTAGGGGGAGGGGGCTTGTACCCTCCATGGAACTTCCGCTCAATCCTCTTTGCGGATTGGTGGGTACGCCGAAGTCTGTACTCTCCCATTCAGTTGTGTGAACCACTCACTGGAAAATATCAGCCACATATCTAGAGAGCAATGCTAATATCATGGACATAGAGCAAGGAGGGTGGGGGCGAAAGCAGAACCGCTCATTCAAGAGGGTGAAACTGCCCCCTCAATGCTTGCTTCCCCCACCCGCAATAATTTCAACTTCTAACATGGGAGCCCATGGAATGTGACCCCCCCTTTTCATTTTGGTCTGCCTATTGCCTTCATGTACTTTGCCCCCTCCGATCATTTTAAGAAATCAACATCAGTGGGCCGACCCTTTCGGGAAAATGGGCTCCCTCTCACAGATGCCCTCACTTCGCATCACGATGACTTTGGAACGGAGCGTAATAAATAAATAAAGAAAGAATGGTAAGGTTCCTTGATCAATTCTGTATCATGAAAGGCGGATGCAATCCTCCTGGAGTGACTGAATCAATTATAAAAAGCCAATACGAAATGCGTACCCCGAACTCCCATAGGCGCACGGCGTAAAACTGGCCGCGTTTCCGTGTTTTTACTTACCCTCTGCTAGGTGGCAGGTTGGTGCCGCTGATACGCGCAGATCAAAGGCGCCGACGTGCAGTTTCCAATCCAGGCGTACATGATCCACGTTGCGTCCTCACATTTGGATCCACTGGCTCACGTTGGCTTTGCATGTTCGGGTTCAATTATATTGATATATGTACATTTGCACTGCTTCCTCCACTTGCATTAACTCGCCCCGTCTCGGGGGGTTGATATATCAACTTTGGGGCTTGGGGTGGGGGAGGCGCTCAAAATTTTTTTGGGGCGCCTATAGGCGCCCCCTAGGGATTTTCACCGACAGGGAAAGAACGACGCGTGGCAGCGCGCCGAAATTTGGCATAACGTTTCCCCACATCAAATTGGCATGCTGTGTGAACATTTTGAGGTCAGGTCATCTTGGGTTAACGAGTTAGTCAAGGTCAAGTGAGGTCACCTCCAGAAAAGTTCAGCCAGTCGTCACGCTTTAACGGATAAAGATATTTTAATGAAACTTTCAGCGTTTGCTCATTTTTAGGGATGAAACAAAACGCACGAGATAATTTTTGATTTCCACCGTTTTTGAGGACTTATTAGTTTTGCATATTCGCCCATAAGGAATAAATGAAGATTCTGGCTAAAGTAAGCATTTTTTTAATGAGAGCAAGTTGACTTCAAACAACGTTTTGCTGTCCGTTCTACCCATTAGAAATGGAAAAATTAAAGAGAATTGAAAACTCAAAATTTAGAAATTTCAAGAACTTAAAATCTTTATTTGGGTTGATTTCGATTTCGCGAAATTTAAAGGAACGATTTCGCGTTCCTTTTCTGATTCCAAATATTCTTGTTTGTCAAATCTCCCCCCAAAATGAACTCCCCAGAGCCAAAAACATGATGTCAGTCGTGAAAACAGAGACCCCTAGTGACATCACTTTTGGGGGATACAATTTTGGGGGTGGTTTCTGGCCATACTCGTCGAGCACTTTCCGATGACACCTCTTTCGTTTCGTGCGACGCTTAGTTTGGAGATTAGATGGGGATGGGGGGGGGTTGTATCAACCCCCGAGACGTGGTGTGAGGATCAAACCGGGGTGTGAGGATCTGAGAAGGTTAAACCATCGCTCGTGTTATTTTGTGCGCAGTACCTAATGTGAACGTTATCTCACCTTTTGAAAATAACACTTGGTAGCAAACCAAATAAGGGTGTATTACCACACTCTAAGCATTATGCGTGGCACTGCTATACAAACCTGCTCACATCAGTGGCTCAAACTTTCAGCACAGCACAACAGCGACACTACGAGCACATGGATCTGAGAAAATATGAACAGAACGGATCACTCTCACTCAAAATGGAAACCCTGCTTTCATTGGAAGGAAGCCCACGCTTGTCGGTCTTCATTTTCGCACATACGCATCCACGCCGCGGGTCCCACCCCACGACTGCTGCCGCCGCCCAGGTCCCACGGTGCACCGCTCGCTCCACTACCTGCGTATGAACCGAGTAGGGTGGCACCCACTCCCACTGCTCCGAGATCTGACTGGCTGATGATAATCGTGAGCCGAGGCTCGGTGAGTAACGTATTTGTCCAGTCCATCAGGTTTGCATAGCTTGTGAGGTCAAAATTGATTACGAGTAAACGGTATGACCTGAGCCCTTCTGTAACCTTCCGGCGACACTTAGCCATTCTAGCCATAACCTGCTCCCGTATGTCAGCATCCGAAGCCATGGCCGGAAACCCAGTATCCATTGCGTGGATACTGGGTGGGCCCAGTATCCATTGCGCTGGATAACCGGGAGAAGTATGTCCTGCACAGATGATGGTAGTTTTCTGAGAAGCTCTATGCTGCGGTGCAGGTTTTTGCATCTTCTGGAAATGCGAGTTAGTATGAAACCACACCGGCACATAGCAACTCAATATGAAATGCACCGGGGTTTTCAGTTTGCATCGGGCGCGGACATAGATATATACCAACGTAAAATATGACCAGCAGGCGTCAGCCACCTGGCCATATTCAGGGGCCGATCCTTCCAACCACTGTGTCACTTTGAATGTAGCTATCCTGTACGCCAATAGCAAGATTGTACAAAATCAGCCGATCTAAACTAAGTTCCTCAAGCGTGCTTGCTTTTTGCAAGCGTGCTTTTCCTCAGCTCCTGCACGTGCTCGAACAGATGGCACGTGCTTGAACAACAGCCCTCGAATGATGAGGATGTTTTTTTCTTCTTTCTAGACCACCCGCTAGCGGTTTCCCAATTGAACAACTGCACGTTTTCGTGCCTGTTGTGACACCACCGAGGTTGGTAGGAAGTGCTCGCAAATTTGGCTCATTTGAGTGAAGTGGGAAAATGAGCCAACAAACTGGCTCACCATCAACATGTTCAAATAGGCGGTGCACACCACCGAATGTTCCGGTGTTAACTGCAGTCCCATCCGCATCGGTAACACTGTATTCCTCACAAATCGTTGGTCAGACACAGCAGTTTCTTAAAATGGCTCACGCCTTTCCAGATCGGGGCGAAAGGTGTGTTAAATATTCCCCACCTGGCTCTGCGACAGCAGAGTTGTGCTCTCCTCGTTGCACTATTTTGATTGTTGACGGTCCCGCCTCTTCCGTGCCTCACCATATCTTGACGTATGGTGTATCTTTGCGCCCGCGTCAAAAGATATTGTCGACAGTTCACAGTCGAAAGTCGCAATTTTTCTCTTCTCCGCCTCGCTACGTCCCGCACCCGGACGTAGCGATCTTGTGTCCTTTTTTTTTTTGTTTTTTTGTTTTGTGTTCAACTGCATACGTCGTGTCACCCGGAACCATTCTACAGACGTCTACTTGGAAGCCGTCTACTACCGCATCAGCTGCTGCACGATTATACATATCATGTCCATCTGGTGCCATTCCTCCTGAGGCCCATGCATGTTGACAAATAGTATGGTGCCTTTTATGCACGATCGAGCGCGCTCTCAACTACGGGCTGCCATCTTGGGAGATAGAGAACCATGGCGAGCTGATTGAGGCACAACGTAAAACTAACTCCGCTAGATGGCAGACAGCATGTGTACGGATCTGTACCAGGATGTTGATTTATATACTTTTGGGGGGCAAGTGCCGCGTTAATGCTGGCTTTGCCCCTCAATAACTTTACAAAATCAACATCCGTGATCTGTATATACCTGTTGATAAATAAATAAATAAATATATATATACATACATATATATACATATATATATATATATATATATATATATATATATATATATATATATATATATATATATATATATATATATATATATATATATATATTTATATATACACACACACACACGTATATATATATACATATATGTATACTACTACTACCACTGGCGGATCTAGCCCACCGGTTTTGGGGGGGGCAACTTTCGGTTTTCGGCGTCAGCCCTCCCTCCCCTCCCCCAGTGGCGTACCTAGGAATTGCATCAGGGGAGGGGTCGAACGGATTTGGAGGATGCACATTCTCCCACTATTTTTGGTTAAAAGCACCGGATTTCGACCACTATTTGGCAAAGGGGCCCATTTTAAAAATAATAATTAAAATTAAAATAAAATAAAAAGTAAAATAGTAATTGACAGCATAATTTACTGCGTAGGGGCCCCAGCCTACCTCCACCGTTTCTATGTTGCCGGATTTGTGTTCTTGTTTACCAAAACGTTCACATTCACGTTCAACGTCTTGTACCACGTCAACGTTCGTGCACGTGGACACTGGCGGATCCGATTTTGTCAACTCTTGCTGTAAGCAGAACTTGATTAGCATGGAGCCCTCGATGTGTGTCAGAATCTAGTAAGTACTATGGTACTATACTGGCTTCCAAACAATTATATATAAAAAATCCTTTAAAATTTGATATTCTTTCATCCAGACGATATTTTTTAACCTCGGCAAAGGTTACTGCATTTTAATTTAGTTCACTTCTGTTGGTTTCGGGGGGCAAAAGGCACTATGGCCCCCTTTTAAGCGCTTCGGGGGGCCATGTCCGGAATGGCCCCTCCCTGGATCCGCCAGTGCATGAGGGTATGTGTAAAACTTGTCTCGTAGATACCTTAAACTGCAATAATACCCTTAAACTTTGATAGCCCGGTCCTACCACCCGAATCTCCCCTACATGCAAACCCACCAGTTATCTCTTATTCAGGATATAAATACATACCTCCTCTTGCTATTCTTCTTGAAAAAATCAGTCAATGTAGCCTGTCTCTTCATCTTAGCAACCCCAACACCTATATGGCTATATGGCCTTGCCCCAACACCAACATACGAAACATGCTGCTCAACTGGGCTCAACTGGTCACTCGCACAAAACATCCTGTTCAAATTCCGCTTTCGAAATCTGGCTCACTGGGTCCGCTTGCCCCTTACTGGCTAAACAAACTTCATGCACCTAACTGACGAAGAAATAATGAAACTGCTGATTTAGTCATCTCTTGCTGTAAGCAGAACTTCAACAGCATAGAACCCTTGATGTGTCAGAATCTACTATGCTACCAGATTATGCTTCCAAACAATTATAACAAAATACCTTTAAAATTGGAGATTATTTCACCCGGAACGCTATTTTTTAACCTCAGCAAAGGTTACTGCATTTTAATTTAGTTTACTTTTGTTGGTTTGGGGGGGGGCAAAAGACACTATGCCCCCCTTTGAAGCGCTTGGGGGGCATGGCCGAATGCCCCCCTGGATCCGCCAGTGACTACTATTGGAGTACATATAGAGTATATTCAAGTATAGGAGATTAAGGGGTGATATGATTGAAATGTATCAATTTATTTAAAGGGCTAGATCAGGTCAATCTGAATGATGCCCTTCTATTCAGACTATCATATAGGGGTCATCATTTTAGGTTAGACAAATCAAGGTGTAGAACAGTTAAGCGACCACAGGTCTTCAGTCAAATGATTGTTAAGCAGTGGAATAATAGTCTGCCTGCTGATGTCGTGGGGAGTCCCTCATTGAATGTATTACAAAATATAATGGACAACGATTTTATGTTGCAAAATCTTGTTTTTGAGTTCTAAGTAGTGGTGGATGAGGTGATATTTATGCTAGGTGGGTGTGCACTGTACAGGCCACTTTAAGCAGATATAAATGGGGTCTGAAAATAATTGGTAGGGCACTCAAGTCACATGGACATGTATTCTACATTCCACACTTCTGGGCGCTACGTGAAATAGTCGACGTGAAGGCACTCGGCACAATTTGCCTTTGTGCTGATGTCGACCATCGCCTGCGCCACTAGATCAGGATACTCTGGTACTGTTCACTTCCTTATTGATGCAAAAACCTGCCTTTATGCTGGCATCGGCCATCTGGGCCCGCCACTAAATCGGGATACTCTGCTACTGTTCACTTCCTTATTGATGCAAGAATGAATCGCACACTTGTTTGGCACCGACAATAACTTTTGGAGCCGAGCACTTGAACGGTCAGAGTTTGCGCCCCGCACTGAGAATGACCCTCATAAAATGGCTGAGCCGAAGAATGGCGTTTCACTTCGTCCGTGAATGCTAATCACGGTCAGACCAAATAGGATTCTTCTTGTGTACGCGTGAATGTGGAGATGGGGGGGCACCCTGTCTTTTAATGAAGTCCAGAAGGTGCCCAAATTTGATCGGAAGTATGCGTGTTAAAGCAAAATTTAAAATCACTACTGCTGCTGGCCATTCCATGTTTGCATCTTCACAGGGGCGGATGCGGGCGGAGGCACTGGGGGCATGTCCCCTCCCCATGGAAGGTGACACCCGTCCAGCCGTAAAAAGACACCCCATCGGGAAGGCTCGAGTTTTTAAGCCATTGACCCCCTCGGAGATGAATAGTCGCCTCTTGTGAGAAAAGGCTCCAAGGAAAGCTTCAGTGTCTTCGAGTGTGCCACACCCTGCTGAACAGATTTTCAGCCGGAGGCTGAGAAAGCCCCCAAGTGCTTTTGTGGTGGCGCCCCTCCGAATAATTGGCGACCCTCCAGACATGTGTCCCCCCCCCCCCCCGATGACAATTATCCGCCCATATATGATTAAATTTACATTTCATGTTTAGACTGGCGGGGAGGAAGGTCGTGTTCAGCGCATCCCTTGGTGGCGCTGCTAATCTCGATCAGAAAGCAATCTCCTCTAGAGGCGAAAGGCGTCGGTTGGTGAAGTATTGGCCTGTTTGACGCTCATCCTAGTGACATCTCGTGGCGAATTGAGTAAGCAGACGTAAAGGTGGCGCTAGGCGTGTCATGCGCTGTCTCTTCCAATCTGATTCTCTTTGGATGGTAAGGTACATATTTGTATTCAGTTGGGATAGGAAGGTTGTTTTTGTGGGATGGGGTAGCGTGCTGATTCCAAAATCCTGGCGAAATCTTCGGCATTATAGAGGATTTTGTGACCTTGGAATTTCGGTAGCATGCTTCGCAAAGGTTACATTTTGAGTGTTCCCGGATTAAATAGCTCTGGACGTAAGTGCAGCCCGTATTATATTTTCGCAAGAGGAGTGCTAGGAAAAATTGCGAAAGAACAAATTAGTCACCACGAGCATTTGTTGGGCAAGCATCATTCATGTAGCTACTCTGCCGAAAAACTGGACCTTTTCACTGGCCGGGACGGGCAAATACGAGTTCGCACCACTCCAGTAGTACATGATGCTGAGGCTGCATCATGTGCATGACGCCCTAGGCTGCAAAATCCGGCCAGTGGTATGCGGTGGTGAACTGTGGATATATACAGCGGGGATTTGGCTGGGATATTGTGGCGATCCCAGCGAGCGACCGCCTCTGCGGCCGACCTTCCAGACGATTGAGCAGTGTTTAACTTTTGGGACGTTCCGGTCTCTGGTGACAAGTCGGTTGGATCAGAACTGCGAACTCGTGGCGGTTGGCGAATTTAGTCTGCAGTTCAAAAGTTCTGGCATAATTCTTTAAACGATCAGATGGTAAGCGAACTGCAATATCACGTAGTGAATGTGACTTTGAAACACAGACATTGATATCTGGAAATCACCGTGGTGGGGGGCACACTCCACAGGGCCCCACGCTAAGAGTTGGTTTTTTTTGTGGTGGGGGGATCTACGTGATTGTGCATCCATCCGCATATTCACCACCAAGGTCATCCATTTGACCTCAACCTTACATGGCTTTTGAACGAACAACGCTCACATGACTGATAGTTGAAATTACGGCTAACCACTTCCACTTCACGTTTAAATGATTCGAATAGGAGAAGCAATGACCGACATTTCGTCTCTCATCTAGACTGCACCTGACCTTGACCTGCGACCTAGTGAGGCACACTTTGCATCGGGTGTCTTCTTATACAGCATGTTTAAACAGTGTGCAATGACTTCACACCAGTAAATAAACTTTTGTATTCAGTACGCTGCCGAGAGAGTCCCATTTTCCCATGTTTCACATTTTAAATATTTTACTTTGACCTGTGACTTTGATATGAACCGAGACCATAATTTCATAGGTACTCTGAGATCGCACGCCACTGTGCTTTGGGTTGTCATTTGAAATCTTAAAATTTGCCCAGCAGTTCTTGAGATAAGCAAGGGGGAAATAATTTCGCCTCCCTGGTCAATGGTGTGTGTATGAAGAGCCCGGTCAATGGTGTGTGTCTGGGGAGCCCGGTCAATGCTGGGTTAATCCGTCCCGATTTAAAGTAATGCAAACAACTTTTGACGTGGGGCTTTTGATATCTTGATATTTTGTTATATGGGGCAATCATTATCTCACTATATTATATGAAGTCATATAATCCCAGCAACGTACGTTACCAATGGTAGATTGTAGACATTAGGTACCCTATAAATGAATTATTTATCATATGCAATATGGTGAAGTTCCATGAAATGGTACAGAAATAAAGCATATTAAAACTTCACAAATTTGTTCGTCGCACATTGCCATTTCCGATGGGTGAATTGTTTCAATATGCTCCACCTAATAATGCAAGGATAATTGAACATATATTTGTACCATTTGCATATATACGATACAGGCTGTGTGGTGTTACATACTCTGTACGAGGATCCTGAAATAATATAATTTGCTAAATGTTTCCCGATATGGAACATGTACCCAGAAAAAGTGCAAAAGAAATGCATCAGACATTACTGTATGGAATGCTATATATGAAATGAAAACTGACGATGGAATATGGTTCATATTGGTAAACTTAAAAATGTGCCTTGCTATGGTGGGAACAGTGGCTGAATGTGCCTTGCTATGGTGGAAACAGTGGCTGAATGTGCCTTGCTATGGTGGGAACAGTGGCTGAAAGTACCTTGCTATGGTGGGAACAGTGGCTGAAAGATGTGTCAACATGCATAATATACTGGTGTATAAATTTCGTTTTTGTGGTGGAGGATTTTAATAGGATTGCATACATCTGCTATATGTATTCCGCATGATTTCCCTATGTATGAATTTCAATTATATGCTCCCCTAGCGCTTTCATCAATTATATGCTTCCCAAACACTTTCCACTTTGCCAAAAAGCCTTTCACTTTGTGACCCTGGGAATGCTGTAGGCGTTACTAGCTTGCAATCTGTCCACAGCTTCCCAAGGTCGCATTTATCTACTAACTGGTGGTGGCATAACCGCAAACAAAAACAAAGCAAACAAGGATGCGAATTATACTGGTTGTGTGTTCACATCCCATGACATCCGTTGTTTATCTCCTGAAGAACTCTTGTGTTTGCTGTCCTGATTTATGGGCAGCTCACCAGGAGAAGTCGCACATTAAAATATCCTATGAATATGTATGTAGCCAAATAGGGTAGGCTGCTGCGCCTGGTGGGGGGACGACAAACAAAACAAAATTACTGTGCCGAAGTAAATAAGTGTCGAACGATACACACATTCTCAAATGAATGGTAATTACAGCTATGATAGTGAGCAGACTTTCATTTTCGGAGCGCATCCCCTACTGCATACTCAGCAACTGCGTTTCAGAGGCTGGGTGATGGCGACCCAATAGGGATCTTCACGCTTCATTTTAAGACACTGCTCTGTGTCCAGGTACTGCTATATCGGGCAGGACTTAGGTTCAGGGCAAGACGTCGGTGCACGGTGGGATGTCGGTTCAGGGCAGGGCGTGGGCTCAGGGCAGGACGTGGGTTCGAGGAACGACTTTGGTTCAGGACAGGACCTGGGTCCAGTGTAGGCCGTGGGTTCAGGGCAGTACGTGGGTTCAGGTCAGAAGGTGGGTTCAGGACCGAACGTGGGTCCAGGGCAGGACGTGGGTTCAGGGCAGGACGTATGGGTTCAGGACAGAACGTATGGGTTCAGGGCAGGACGTGGGTTCAGGGTAGGATGTATTGGTTCAGGGCCGGACGTATGAGTCCGGGCAGGACGTGGGTCCAGGGCAGGACGTTGGTTCAAGGCAGTATGTGTGTTCAGGGCAAGGCGTGGGTTCAGATCAGGACGTGGGTTCAGGTCAGGACGTATGGGTTCAGATCAGGACTTGGGTTCAGGGCAGGACGTATGGGTTCACGGTTTTATATGACCACGCGAAGGCGATCGCCAATGTTTGTGTTCTTCGCGTCCAGGAGCACCCGAGACAAAGCGAGACACGGGGTTCAAGCTTGTCTTGCTCCCGGATGAGGTTGCGTGCAGTGCAAGGTATTGATAAAACACGTAGAAACTGAGGAACCTCCGAGAATCCTTTCGAAACTTTGTGTCGGATGTTGGCTTGAAAGTATTAGTGTGGCATGCCATGCTAATATCTGTGCTCGGTGTGTCACTGTCATACCGATGCCAATGAAAATACTACCCATGGATATAATTGTGTGTCTGTAGTAACGAATTAAAAAACACTCCGTTTCCCCGGATGGACATTAACAAATGAAGCTCTAAGAATATTGCAGAAGATCTGTTGGGTCCAATCCAGATAGACCATGACACAAATGCCTGCAGCGGAGAGGGAATGCCTTCTGCTGACACATTCATGACCCGTCTGGCTCCAGCTCTGATTGGGGAGCCTATCAACGGCCCATCGGAGGGCGACTGGATGGTGTCAGAGACCTACCAGCTAGCTGGGGCCTGAGCTTTCTCTTGGGCGCAGATTGGTCTGATCCAGACTCTGAGTCGAAGAGTATGGCAGCTGTAAGGTACACCAATATAACACTGATATCATTCCGTATACAAACAATGGAGACGCATCGACCGTACCAATCAAATGGAAACTTCGACCTTCGGTTGTCCAGGCGCAGATCCAACACCTGAGAAACGGGATTGGTGCACTTCAAATGTGGGGTTTTGACCATTTGCTGACCACTGTGGCAGTCAAAATACCAAGCGCTTCACCGTTGAAAAAGTAAACAAACATGGTAATGATAACATTCACCTAAAAAGTTAGCAAATGGGTGGCAAATGAGAAATTACGGGAGAAGCACAGGCATTGAATTTTAATTCCGCTTCAAGAATGAGCCACTTCGTCACCATCCCGCAGCCGCGGGTCGAAAGGACTTGCGCTTGTTTTTGCCACGGGAAGAGGGTGCCAGTAGCAACTTGTATGGTAACTATGGCAACCGGCTTCATACTTTTGGGGAAGATGGTTTTGTATCAGCCATCCCGTGCATCAACTAGACTCGGCCTCCCCTGCGCATTACCTCAAACCATCGGTCTGAAGTTGGGTGCAGACAATTCAGGCAGGTAGATAGAGACAATATGTGAGATCGATTGCCGGATAGGACGTGATTTGTTTAAAAAACTGACAAAATCTGATATGTTTGTTCATTGAAGTCTTCAGTCAGTAGCCTGGTACGCACGTTCAATTTTTTCCGCCGCCGGGTCGGCAAAGGACACATCATCTATCCTAAACAGCGATTGACCCAAACATGGGACTGACGAACACCGGTTGTCTGTGGTCGTGGACGAACCTCAGGGAGGGGCTTCAACAACTTCTGCACAGACGATGGCTAATATGAATTCCACTTGACAGCTCCAGCTTCTTGGCCTCTAGGACACTGTGACCAATATTCACCGGTAGACCTAACGATTGTGATTTCTTTTGAGGGGATTTAACAATAAATTATCCCCGACTATGCGACGGAACGTCAAGATTGAAGGTGGTGGGAGGGCAAATTTATTTGTGGTCAGATCGATTCTTTTCAGCAAACGTCATAGGGCTCATGTTAACCCGCGGTGTATCGGGGAAACTTTTTCTGCCCTCTAAGGTTCTCCACAGATGGTGAAAAACGGCGCGCGGTAGCGCCCCAAAAGTGAGCATACCTTTTCCAACATCAATTGACATGTTGCATACAAATTTTGATGCCAGGTCATCCACGGTCATCGTGTTAGTCAAGGGCAAGTAAGATCACCTCCAAAACAATTTCACCAGTCGTCACGCTTTAGCGGGTAAAGATGTTTGAATTCAACTTTCAGCGTTTGCTTATCGTTGGGGACGCATTAAAACACACCAGAGGAATTGTTCAAATTTTGCGTTTTTCCTGACTTATTTGTTTTACATGTTTGCCAATTAGGGCTAAAATCGAAAATTCTGGGCTGAAGTCATTAGCGCAACCAGGGGGGGGCCAAGGGGCCATGGCCCCCCCCGAAATTTTTTGGGGGCCCGCTCCGAGCAAGGGGCCCGCGAAGCGGGCCCCTGGCTCGGAGTGGGCCACCCTACTCAGAGCCCTGGCTAGAGGCCCGCGAAGCGGATCTGTGGCTCGAATCAGGGGCCCTTTGAACCAACTGAAAATCTGGGGGCCCGTTTTAACCAGGGCCCGCCTCGAACCGGGGCCCATTTTGATTCAGGGGCCCGCATTGAACCAATAGCCCGCTTAGAACCAGGGGCCCGCTTCAACCTGGGGCCTTGTCTTGAACCAGGGGCTCTCTGGAACCAGGGGCCCGCTTCGAACCGGGCCCACTTTGATCCAGGGGCCCGCATTGAACCAATAGCCCGCTTAGAACCAGGGGCCCGCTTTTACCTGGGGCCCGTCTCGAACTAGGGACTCTCTGGTCTGGAACCACGGGGCCCACTTTCATCTAGGGGCCCGTATTCAACTAAGGTCCGGCTTAGAACCAGGGCCCTACCTCGAATGTGGGGCCCGCTTTAAACATGGGCCTTGTCTCGAACCAGGGCCAGGGGCCCGCTTCGAGCCGTTCCGACTGATTGCCCTTTCGATGTGGTACAATTTTATAGTTTTGGTCCGTATCGATAGTCGGATGTCTTGTAAGTACTCTCTTGAAACTATTTACGAAGTGGCAGCGCTGCTATGTATTATTGTTTCGACGCTGTGACCACGCGGGGCGGTTACGTATCGCCTAATGTACGCAACGCCCAATGATCACGACCTACTACAACTCCATATCCTCCAACGTTCATAACTTAATAACCAATCTAGATTGAACTACACTGACTTAAACTAACCAAAACCAACATGACCCAAAATAACCCAGCCTAACCTAACCTACACACATACTTACGGGGAAATTTGGTGTATTTTGGTGGGACGTAATTCATATTGCCCAAAGCACGCATTTTGTACGCTACAGTTTTGGGCATTATGGTTTTTATAGGTTATGAATATTAGAGGATAGTTTTGGGCGAAGTGTTAGTGATTCTTCCCCACCACGTGGCGATCAGGAATTGGATGCGATTTCAAATTGTTTGCCCCAAATTAGTCTCGTCATTCATCAATGTGTCTTATCTTATCTAATTGTATGTAGTTTCGATAGGTCACTGCTCGATTGTATTGCAACTGTCACTGCTGTGTGTATTAAGTGTTGAAATATCCTTTTTAAGATCGGTAGCCTTATCCCCTTATCCTGGTCCTATATTCTTCTTATGCGAGCGCGGCGCCTGTGACGACCCTTGTTGAGTAGTATCCTTGCCATTACCCAGCAACTATCCTGACCTTGTTAATCTCCTGCAGTGAAATATTTTGTTTTCTCGTTTTCCTAAAAGGTATTCCTAGTCATCTCATCACAACCAGCACAATAATAACCACGATATATGTCATTATGTGCAGGTGTTTAGTAGTCCAAATAAATAAATCGACGTCGACCAATCCGAAGAAGTATTGTGAAACCAGGTGGGTGGAGCGCCACGATGCTGTACTCAGGTTTTCTGAGCTCTACACAACTGTAGTAGCCTGTCTCGAGAAGATGAGCCAGTGGTCTGATGCCACTGCTGCGTCAAAGGCCGACACATTCCTCGCAGCTATATCTAAAGATGACTTTGTGGTCGCACTCAACGTTGTCGCTCGGTTTGCCGGTCTTCTCCTGCCAATCTCCAAGTCTCTACGAAGTTCGCATCTGGACATAGTTCAGTGTGTTCGTGAGGTTGACACTCTGCTGGATGTACTTAAGAGCCTGCGGGATGGCGTGGATGCAGACTTCAGAAAGGTGCTAACGGATTCCGAAGAGCTCCTGGGCAAACCTGCAGATATGCCTCGCATCACGGGACGCCAGAGAAACAGGAGCAACCCGCCCGATGTGACAGACCCAGAATCATACTATCGGATTAGTCAGTACATTCCATACCTTGATAGTCTGATCCGTGAGACAGATGATCGGTTCCAGCCCCACATGAGAGAAGCTGCAAAGCTACAAGCACTGGTTCCGTGCTACGTGTGCCCCGAAACACGAGAAGAGATCTCTGAAGCTGTGGATTTCTATCAGGAGGACCTGCCAGGCACCGTAGGGGAACTTAACTGTGAGATCGAGAGATGGATTAAGAAGTGGACAGCAGAAGATAAGGAGGAACGACCCAAATCGTGTCACGAGGCTCTCGCGCAAACCGGGATGAAAGCCTTTTACCCCAACATTTCGTGTCTGCTCCAAATATTCGCCACGATCCCAGTCAGCACGGCTACAGCGGAGCGAACTTTCAGCTGCCTGCGGCGACTAAAGACATACCTGCGCTCCACCATGGGGCAGGAGCGTCTGGGTGGGCTGACCCATATGGCCTTGCGTCGGAGGCAGGTTCCCAGCACTGACGCTGTCATTGATGAACTGGCAAAGAAGCCGCACAGGCTGGGACCTCTGGTGTAGGTAGGGTTAGGTGCGGTCAGTTTGGGTAATTTTGTAGGTTATGAATGTTGGACAATGCGGTTTTGTAGGACATAATCATCTTCGAGAGCGGCCGACCTGCGCGCCGGTCGCCAGTGAACCCCGCTGGCTCGGATCACGCTTCCGTGCTCCAACACTCAGAGAGAGAAGAGAACACTGTTCTTAGCTGCCTGTTGAGGATGTAGCGTTTTAGACGTGTTGATATCTTCGACATCTCGTGTGCGAGGTTGTACCGCTTGTTAGGGATCTGCTCAGATCGGCTAGCTGCTTTGTATGAGTTAAGCGCGTTGGTGGGCCGTGTGGCCGCCACTGCATGTTGTTGTTTCGCTGTTATTGGTGTACGTCTTTCTCGGATAGCCGGCAGTGTGAGTTGTATGTGTATGCGCATCGCCGCGGTGGTACGGCTCGTGCTCCAAGCGCTGAGTTGATGCGTTCGAGCGTTAAAAGTTGGCCAGGTCGCTGATTCGCCCTTCAACTGCTCTATTATACGTCATTCTCATTGTGGCTTCCGGCGCGAGCGACAACGCTCTTCACAACTCGACAGTTCTTCAGTGAGATTGCTTTAAGTGTTATAGTTATTTATTTCCTATCGGCGCGCGACGTGTTGTTCTTTGCAAGTGCCATCAGTGCCCTATCCACAATCAAAAGTTACCCTTACCCGCGGGTAAGTACCCCGAGCGACAATGGGAAAAAGTAACAATTACCATTGCCTTTACCTTCGATGGTGGATACGAGGACAGTAGTGGGTACAAATATTAAAAGCTAAAATGCCCTGAAATGCTCTGACACATTATCTTTTAAAACAAAGTAGACTTTAGGTTGTGGGAAGCTTTGCAAAATTTTGCAGTTTTTAATATTTTCTTTATGAAATCGGCCTCTGATCGTAGTTATCAGGCATCCGAACAACGCACAAAGCATCTGCAGCTGCGCTGCACGATGTTATTAGCTGTGTTTTGCGGTGTGCTGGCGGCCTGTCAGAAGGAGGAATTAATTCAGAATGAGGGCTTAAGTCAGAATGAGGATTCGGTGTTAAGGGTATGTTCGATGTTGCATGTATACATATATCATATTATTTCTCTAGGAGGAAGGGGCACGTAAAGGAAAAGTGCTTTTATTTCTGCGAAGTTTTACAAACATAGGGGCCCGCTCAAAAGTAAGTGCATGTTTTCCGCAGACTTTTTAAAAACATGAGGGGGGGGGGCCCGCTTGCGAGGGGGCCCGCTCTCCAACCCTGGCCCCCCCGAACTGAAATCCTGGTTGCGCCACTGGCTGAAGTAAGCACTTATATTGAGGCTAAGTTTTCTTAAAGCAGTGTTTCTCGGTGCGCTCTCTCTCTCTCTCTACCCATTATACAAAAAAAAAATCGAAAACGCAAGAAAAATAGCATGGGCAAAAATTTTGGAATATGTTCGATTTCGCCTTCTTCTTTTTAACTCCAAATAAGTTTGTTTTAAAAATCCCGCCCCCAAATTAACTCCCCAAGGTCAAAAACATGATTCAGTCGCGACCTCATATGCCAACCTAGTGACGTAGCGTTTTAAGGGGAGAACATTTTGAGGGTGGCTTCGGGCCCTACTCGTCGAGCGCTTTCCGATTACACTTACTTCGTTTTCGTGCGAGGTTTAGCTTGAAAATTAGAGGGGGTAGATAATGACCCACCAGAATCTGACCGGGAAGTTTTACGTATTCTATTTTACTGGGCCACTATATCCAAACTCTCAATATGCTTCGCAACCTATGCCCACCTTGTTGTTTTTTCTCATGGAACTTGGGTTGCTTAAGTGGAAGGTAAGTACATATTTAAAACCAGCCTTCTGAAAAAAAAAATATGCCGGGTATTCCTTGAAATTGGCAGCAACCTTCACTGAACTGCCAACTGTCACGGTCACTGAACTGCCATCAAACACAAGTCCAGGGCACACGTGCTGTAAGCGCTGCCATTTTTGTTGATGTGGTAAGCTTCATTTCAGTATATTTCTAGGCGTATGAGCTTTAAGAATCTGAAAATTATTATCTGTTAATTACCTTGGGTGACGATGCCCTTCCCTATGATTCATAGTAGGTTTTGCTCACTCAACGCATTTTGTATTGACGTGGCCTGAGGTCACTTGATGGAGGTCAATACAATTGGAGAAGGAACTTCTCATATTTCTTCATGCCATTCATGTGGAAATTGTGGCTAAAGGAACATGGGTATTATAAATAGGAAAATTGGTCCAAACGTGGCAGTGACCTCAGGTCACTGACCTGACCTCTAGCAGAAATCCGAGATATACGTTTTGTAGGCAATGCTAAATTGTACCAACGTAGTAAGTATAACTTCAATGTATTTCCATTTAGATGAGTTATCGATCCTGAAGTATATTTTGGAGGTGGTCCCCTTTGAACTGAGCCAGGCCAATTACCTTACATGACTTGAGGTTGAAACTTTCACATCAGACGGAAAGAAGAGACGAATGAAAAGGTACTGAATATTTCGCGGCTCGTTGCACTGTCGTTTTTCTCTGTCGCGGAATAACTGTAGGAGGGGGGGGGGGAATCCCAGAGTTAGTGAATCCTAGCATAAGGCCAATGCACATAAATGGCTCAGCTATCTTGAACCATTTGGGATTAGCCGATGCTCATCATCCATGGCACTCATATGATAATTGCATATGCATTAGTCTACAGATATTTCATATTATGATGCATTATTAAGGAACCATTATTGAAATTGGGCAGCTGTTGACTAAGTCAACTTGAATTTTCCGTTCACATTCGCCTTTGTTAGGAAATACATGAACATGAGTCATGACTCGTTTGGACCTCGCCATCCTGGCTGCTCCACGGGCCCAAGGGCGTAGCGAATGGGATAATGTACTTTCGGGCACCAGGTTCCACTTACGTCTCAGGTGAACTCTCAAACTTCGGAAATCCTCTTAGGGCTCCAGGTTTCCTATGCAATTTAAAAAGTCCCTGTCAGGCTTCAGATCGATTTTCAGGATCTCTTGTCAGTTGTGAGACCTAAAAGGGCGTGAAGGGCCCGATGGGCCCTGCAAACCTGGCGCCTGTCGTGTGCACACGAGAAACGCGAAAATTCCTCGAGGACCCGACAGGAATACATAGAGGGTCATGGGGTCAAAGCATGCCATCGATGATGTTTTTTCCGTGGACACTGCAAAAACAGTGGGTAATTCCAGACAGTTTGGAAACAAACGTGGCAGGGGGTACACCTTGGGAAAATCCTACCATCCTCACCACATCGGCCACACCAACTTCAAACACGATTCTCCACTCATGGTATATGCCACACGGAATGAACTTTTGCCGCCTGGGTAGAAGGTCTGGGCCTTCTTTAATATCAAATTATGGTGCGGCAACCAGAATCCAAGCATGCAGCTTTTCGCGCAAATGATTTAACACGATTGCGTCACGCATCAGTCCTCCCTGTCGGGAGACTTAGCTTTACCTCCGATCATTATTTACAGTCCATTATACTCTCTCCATTGTTTGGTTCAGCGCTTCCTAGCTGTACGGCGGGAGTATTCTCTGCGAGCATGAGTAGCATAGATAAAGAAACAGCTACCACGCTCTTGTTTGTTCAATCGTGCAAGCATCAGCCGATCAAATTGTGAGTCGGCAATTGGCACACAGTTCGCCCCGCAGAATTCAGCCCGCCGAGCACCAGAGAAGAATTGGATTATGTAACCATTTGTGCACATCATGGAAAATGGCAGCTCAGATGCTTGCCAACATCAGAATTGCATTCATGACATGCCTCGCTTGAAGTGCGCGGTGTTTGTATCTGACTTGGCGGTGGAGTCGACACGCCACAGTGGCGCCGTTTGTCAATGGTAACCCATTCCCATGGCGGCAATCCTGACAACGCAGTGGTGACCCGCTCCCAATCCGGCAATCCTGACAACGCAGTGGTGACCCGCTCCCCACCCAGCAATCCTGACAATGCAGTGGTGACCCGCTCCCAACCCAGCAATCCTGACAACGCAGTGGTGACCCGCTCCTACGCTGGCAATCCTGACAACGCAGTGGTGACCCGCTCCCATCCCAGCAATCCTGACAACACAGTGATGACCCGCTCCCACGCCGGAAATCCTGACAACGCAGTGGTGACCCGCTCCCATTCCGGCAATCCTGACAAAGCAGTGCTTGCTTGCTGACCGCGTGGCCCCACTTTGGCAGCTCGTGTACGACCCCGCCGTCCGACCTACGTGACGCTCTCTCGTGTCAGGCCTGCCCAGCCGCGGAGCGGCACCGCTGTCTTCCGTGACCTTCCGTGACCCAGCCGACCCCCTGTCGCACTGGCCATTCTCGGGAGGGTCCCGGCGGGCCGCCGTCACCCCTCCCCCTCGAGCGTGGCCCGGCCGTGCCAGCCGGCTAATCGACCTCGACAGTCAGCTGGGCGGAGGAGAGTCGGCATCGGCTGGCACGGCTTTCCAGGGCCGTCGGCACCGACGGCCGCCGCTGGGCGTCCCATCGACCCGACCCGGCGCCGCCCCGGCCTGCCTCCGCTGCCGCCGCCGACGCCGCCACCGCGGACAATCAATAGCACGTGGACTTCCTCAAACCCGCACGGCGAAGATGTTGTCGTTGGAGAGGCACTTCTGCAACTGTACCCACAACGACGTATCAGCGTTCAAGGCCTCGTTGAGACTGAAAACGTGCGACTCTGGAAAAATCATATGTATATATATATATATATATATATATATATATATATATATATATATATATATATATATATATATATATATATATACATACATATTACGGGTAAAGAAAATATACGACTTTCAATATACCAGGAGGTGCTGAGTTGATATCAAAAGTAACGATAAAGGTTATATTTTATTACTCAACGTTTCGGCCAGGGGCCATTGTCAGGAGTTCGAATCCTCGTCGGGTCATGTATATTTGTGCACCACAATGGTTTGTTTTAAAGAGGTGGTGTTGTTTGAAATATTGTTTCTGAGTATGAGGTTTGCACTCCTGACGATGGCCCCTGGCCGAAACGTTGAGTAATACAATATAACCTTTATCGTTACTTTTGATATCAACTCAGCACCTCCTGGTATATTGAAGGTCGTATATGTTCTTTACACGTAATGTCTAAAACCCAGGAGCATCTAAGAGTCATTCTTCGCTGTATTAAACAGTATATATATGTATGTATATATATATATATATATATATATATATATATATATATATATATATATATATATATATATATATATATATATATATATATATATATATATATATATATATATATATATACGCCAGAAGCATTGTTGCACTTCTTCAGCTTCTCTCGTATTCGTTCTGTTGATCGTATCGCTTTCTTTATCTCATTGGGCAAACTGCAAATCAGTTTGCCCAGCAAAAGCATTAAGATTGGTTGAAGCCAATGACATTTTGTATTCACTTGACTTAGCGGATTCTTCAATCCTTTCTCAAAAGTACAGTAAATGGTGGGAAGACATCCTGGACACATTTGCAAATTTCAGTAAGTTAAAGAATGCTGCACGCCACAGAGGCACTTCTTTTTCTTACGCGACTCGTGCTTCATGAATGTCCCATTGGGGTGGGATTGCATTTTCGAACAACTGGAGAATGCAGACAAAGTTCATTTGCCTATTGAAGGCTGGATTTTGATCCGGTATGAGCAGGGTTTCGATGATGTGCAATTGTCTTCTGTCTTGATTTTTGCTGAAGATGACAGTGTTGCTGGTGAAGTCTTGTCTTGTTAGTGCTTGGTTCTGTTCTTGGAATGCATGTCTTTTCGAAGCGCCATCTCACAGGTGCATAGTAATGCGTCGAGGGAGTGTAGTGGTAGCGACGCCAATGCAGACAGAGTTGTCGCGAAGCCTGTAATCCTCGTCGGGTCATCTATATTTGTGCACCACATTGGCTTGTTTTAAAGAGGTGGTGTTGTTTGAAATATTGTTTCTGAGTATGAAGTCTGCAGTTCTCTTGCTGCGATAGAAAATGGTGAGCTTCAGATTTTCTGAGCATTCCACATATTTTACGTTGGTGTGCACGACTTGCTGAAGTATTCTCTCGTCGACTTTGTCCGATGGATTCATCTGGGCGCAGTAAAATAGAGTGACGCTATTTTCCGCTGGCCGTTGGGCGGTATTTGTGTCATTATTTGTCAAGAAGTGATCTGTCTGTCAATATCCGTGTTGCTGTACCCGTTGTCTATGAGCATTGTCTTAATTCGGTGGATCCCATGGTGGTATGTTGTCCAGTCGAACCAGACCTCCGGCGTCCTTCTGATGTGATCTTATTACATTCAGCTGGTAATTGGTGTGACACTCGCTGTCAGCGTTCATGCAATCGCCGGCATCGGAAGTCTTGTGGTCCACTGAGGTGTGAAAAGTACCGTTATTGCTGTCGATGTTCACATCCAAAATTGACATTCTATTTTCAACGTTCAGTTCGGTGGTGAAGGTCAGAACTGAGTTCTCCTGAAGGGCTGATTTCAGCGGTGGGAGACGGCTGCCGCTGGTGACGTCACTGCGAATGTCGTCCACAGGTAACAGCTATTGCGATGCGATATAGCTATGCGAGCCCTGTCTCCAAATACTCTGCTTTCCTAGTCGCGCATATCAGCTTTGAGGAGCAGGCGTCCGAAAAGGAATCGCATAGCGACACCGTCAGCTTGTCGGCACAGGCACCCCTCCAGGCCGCGGAACGGTGCTTCAGATGTGCAGGCGTAAAGCATATTATCTGGGGTATCATCTGACATTTTGAGAGGTGGTAACGTTGGATGATGGTAGACGTTCTTCATGATGACCTTGATGGTGTCGGTGATTGGTGCATTGGTGAATAGGGCCATCACGTCGGAGATGCAAACATTCCGCTTGGTTTGTTTATACGTAGAATATCAATGAATTCGTTAGTCGAGTTGAGTGAGCATTCATTGCCAACGTAGGGACGGATTAGCGAGGTCAATGGTTTCGCGAGTTTGTGCGTCTGAGATAGCACTTGCGATGTAATGGGACGAAGTGGCTTGCGAGTCTTATGGGGTCTTGCCATTTCCGTACTCGTGCCCAAGATTGAATTCTCTGGTCTTTTCCATCAAAGTGAACTGCGCCAATCGTGGCGTTGGCAGTGACAATTAATTTGTTTGCGTAGGATCTCAGTGAATCAGTTGTATCAATTGGTGTCCTTGGGAATTTGTTTGTATCAGAGACTTTTCATATGGTTGAGGTATTCTTCCTTGTTCAAAATCACGCAAATGGACGACTTGTCACCTCTCCTGATCAAGACGTGATCATTGCCGCGCTGGTGCTTTGCGACATCGCGAAGTGTCTTGTCGCTGATCTGACTTTCCGTATAACTATGCTGCTTTGTGCACTTCGCTAAGAGGACATCTTTTATATTTGGGTTCACCATTACATTTTCTCTGTTTTCTGAGATTCATGATGTCCTGATGGAATGCTCCCAGTGCCGTTTTCCACTTGATTTGGTCGAACTCAGGTTGGACATCGTAATTCAATCCTAAAATAAAACAGCTTTTTGGTCTCCGCCGAGTTCAAAAGATGGTAAATTAGCGCAACCATCTTTGGGGGCTGGAAGGACAATGTGCCCTTCATTTAGTCTGGTACGTTTCTTTATGATTGCAATTTTGGTGACTCTCTCAGTTACTGTTGTCAGATGCTATAGCTAATTGTCTATTTCGATTCGTATAGTTTTGGCTATCTCATGATTAGCATGTCCTATTTGTAACTGTTTTAAGATTATTCTGAAGGAATCGACAAATCATTTTTGCTTCCCTCTTGGTAAGGGAGAAGTTCCTCTCTCACACCCAGATGCAGATTTCGCAGATTTGGCAGATTTCGCAACAAATCTGACTACATTGGCGTCGCTACCACCACATTCTCTCGACGTCCTACCATACATCCTGCCAGATGGCGCTCCGAAACAGCAAGCATTCCAAGGACACAACATAGCACTAACAAGACAAGACCTCACCAGCAACACTGCCATCATCAGAAAAGTCAAGACGGAAGGTAAGACAGAAGACCGTCTCGGAGGGGGGGGCTTTTTACGTCCCCCCCCCACTCCCCACCCACACCTAAGGTTTTCCCGCGGTAGTGGAAAACGGCGGCGTGTAGTGGCACACAATTTTCAGTACCCTTTCTCCAATCATTCTTGCGTCTTACGTCAAGATTTCAATATCAGGTTGTGTAAGGGCATGGACTTAGCTCAGGTCAATGAGGATCACCTCATGCCATGGGTGCAATTGGGTCTGTGTTCACAGGCATATTGATCACATTGATCCCATGATCATTAGTATGGGGTTGTTCCATGTTATTGATGATCACACTCACGTTATAAGGGGCAGAACTGGAATCAGCACCTCACGGGCTGTCATTAGCAGAGTTCATGTCCAGCATAAGATGCCTATCGGGGCATGGTACGAGAGAGGATAAGTGTTAAAAGCACGGCGCAGTGGAATATCTGTGTCTGCCAATCATAGGCGATTACCTTATATGCCAAGTGCTAATGCAGCCTTCCTGCAAGCATGAATGCATAGCTAAGGTGATTTCGGAAGCGATACATTCACCAAAGTGTATCAATAAAGGCGGAAAGTCACACATGAAAAGCGTCACCCTCCTACCACCGATACTGAACCCGAGACCGCGAGAGACGAGCCAAGACCGTTAGCCGTCTGACAGCCGGGACGGATGGTAGATACCGGCAGTGGTGCTGGCTGTAGGGTGGGAAGACCGTTAGCCGTCTGACGGCCGGGACGGATGGTATATACCGGCAGTGGTGCCGGCTGTGGGGTGGGAAGACCGTTAGCCGTCTGACAGCCGGGACGGATGGTAGACATCGGCAGTGGTGCCGGCTGTGGGGTGGGAAGACCGTTAGCCGTCTGACAGCCGGCACGGATGGTAGATACCGGCAGTGGTGCCGGCTGTGGAAGACCGTTGGTCTACGGGCGGATGTAGATACCGGAGTGGGGAAGACCGTTAGCCGTCTGACAGCCGGCACGGATGGTAGATACCGGCAGTGGTGTCGGCTGTGGGGTGGGAAGACCGTTAGCCGTCTGACAGCCGGCACGGATGGCAGGTACCGGCAGTGGTGCCGGCTGTGGGGTGGGAAGACCGTTAGCCGTCTGACAGCCGGCACGGATGGCAGGTACCGGCAGTGGTGCCGGCTGTGGGGTGGGAAGACCGTTAGCCGTCTGACAGCCGGCACGGATGGTAGATACCGGCAGTGGTGCCGGCTGTGGGGTGGGAAGACCGTTAGCCGTCTGACAGCCGGCACGGATGGCAGGTACCGGCAGTGGTGTCGGCTGTAGGTTAAAAAGCCCGGGCGGGAATGCCGCCGCAAACCCCTCTTTGTTGAAAGTCGTCAGCGGGTGGAAATGACGCCGCAAAACTTCTCTGAACGAAGATTTAGGGTGTTCTCTCAGCGACCGGGACGACAGAGGTTCTCGGTTGGCTACATCACAGATGACGTCATATCTTATAGATTTCGCACATTTTGGTGTTCTCCAGGGCTCCGAACGACATAGAATCTTTGTGAAGTCATATACAATCTACATCGGACGCATATCCTGTTTTTTTTCTCACTTGCTTCGTGAAATTATAGATATGGCGGAAGCTGCGTCAGAATGCATACGTGCTATTTATGGATACTTTGAAAAGCGAACGCCTGGACTGTGCTTAGATACCTTTGAATAAGAATGAATCTCACATACCTAGGTCGGGCGAAAGGAATATCGTGGAAAGGGATAAGGGGCTAGCCATGAATTGCAATATAAATAAGTTACCATTTCAGAATGAAGCCTCAAAACAGACTAATGATTGATAGCGTAAACATACAAGTTAATAAATGTATGCGTTGCTTTAATTCTACCTGCTGGACAGACTGTAGAGTATGGTCTACTCCCTATGAGTACACTGCAGGGTCACACATTGGGTTGGGTTTTAGAGTGGAAAATAAGTACGCTACGGGCCAAGCGCGAACATTTCACTGGTCAGCGACACTAGTGCCACGCATCGGACGAAACATAAACTAAGATGCTAACATACATGCATACAAAATATATGCAATCAAAGACGTTGTGGAAAAACCATGTAACCGACAAGTAGTGTATATCACTATTTTTTTATTTCAGATATGTTTCGCCTTCATTCACTCGATTCCTGGACTGTCATTTTACTGCTGAAGGTGAACACAGTCGCTATTTTATGTTCCAACAGTGAACATCGGATTAGTTTTCTGGCATTTCGTTTCCCAGTTAAATAATAAAAAACATGGCATGGTGTGATGATGCAGTGTCGCCTAATGAACATTTCACTATCCTGCCTCAAATTTGTTGACCGTCACTTTACCGCCGAAAATGAAAACTGCCATTATCGAAAAATCGACGATGAAATATCGGAGCAGATTTCGCCAGTTGCGTGCACGACATCAAAGGTGATCTAAGCATCAAAAGTACAACAATAGCTGCCTACATAGACATCACTGCCGCATTCGACTGAGTACACAACTCCGCACTGACACACAAACTCCACAAGATAGTCCTACGCGGACAAATGGCACGCTTCATCCTCAACTTTCTCAGAGACAGGACCCTTAAGGTCCGATGCGGCAGTGTCACATCAAACACCACACCTCAATAACAGGGCCTGGCACAGGGGAACATGCTCTCACCGAGCCTCTTCATCATTTTGATTAACGACATACTTGCTGATCACGCAGACACGTCACTTCAATGCTCACTTTTCGCGGACGATATATCCATTTGGACAACAACAAAATGCTTCCGTTTAGGAAGCATTTTGTTGTTGTCCAAATGTTTGTGTGTTGAAGTGTTTTATTGCTGACAAAACACTTCAAACAGTTCTAGACCACATCGCAAAGTGGTATAAACGTGAGGCCTCACACTGTTCGCATAAAAATCGTCACAGTCACATATGGTCGTCTCCGCCCCACACCCACAAAACTACTTAACATCGATGGCAAAAGCTATCGATGCAACAGGTTGAAGGTTTCAAGTTCTTAGGAATACATTTGGACGACAAACTTAGTTTGGACACACACCACCACCATCTCGAAGACATGCGCAAAACGAGTCAACGTACTCCGTGCACTTGCAGGCACAGACTGGGGCGGTGAAAGGAAAACACTAATACAACTCTACAAATTGATCATACGACCCGTCGTAGAATACAAAAACATCAGCTTTGCCACCATTTCAGAGAGCCAAAACAAAGTTAGAAATCATCCAAAGCAACTGCATCAGAGCAGCCACACGAGCCCTCAGCACCACAACGATAGCCAGGCTTTTAATGGACACGTCTCCACTTCACTTCAGGACACAACAGCTGTGCCGCATCAAAATCAAATCCATTAAATGCCATCCGGCACAACGCTGCATCACGTCTAACAGATACGACAAGAGCCGATTTGGGCGCAAACTTCCATCGTATTTAAATTGCCACAGCTCTCTCAGATCTTATCCTCACAATGCCACCCACTGCAGCTCGAGCACCTACTAGGCCATTCTAGACCTTCAGTCAACCAAAAATCGAGTACTGGCTCTTGGAAAAGAAATCGACCATCACATCGGCGGAAATTCTTGACACCTTCCACAAATTCGTCGATGACAACAATCACAAAACACTCGTGTTCATGGATCAGTCGAAGCACGAGGTAAGGGTAGGCATCAACATCACTGGATCAGGTCTTAGGTTTTCAAATCGTCTACCGGATAACTTCTCAATCTTACTCCGCTGAAGCAATGACCATTCTGGCCGCTATCTCAATTCTCATGAGGCGTAAAACTAGAAACGTAGTAATTTACTCAGATTCCAAATCCGTCCTTCAGTCAAATAACAATACCCATGACTGTGCACATTCAGTCCCTGACAGAATCCTACAAATCGTGGCCCATAACGTAAAAAAGAACTTTTCCTTTCTCTGGATACCGGGCTACTCAGACATCCCAGGTAACGAAAAGATCTGCTCGCAAAGCAAGCTCTAGCACTGCCCTACCCACCAGGCCCTCTACCCAGGCGGTAAAGGTTGATTCCGTGTGGTATATGCCATGAGTGGATAATCGTTTTCGAAGTTGGTGTGGCCGATGTGGTGACGAAGGCAGGATTTTCCCAATGTGCACCCACGCCATGTTTTCCCAATGGGTACCCACGCCATGTTTTTCCAATGTGCACCCCCGCCATGTTTTTCCAATGTGTACCCACACCATGTTTTTCCAATGTGTACCCACGCCATGTTTTTCCAAACTGTCTGGAATTACCCACTGCTTTTTTTGCAGCTTCCACGAAAAACACTTCATCGGTGGCATGCTTGGACCTTATAACCGTGTATGTGCTCTTTTCGTGTTTTAGAGGAATTTTCGCAGTTCTCAATTTCCCACGACGGGCGTCAGGTTTGCAGGGCCCATTGGGCCCTTTCACGCCCTTTTAGGTCTCACCACCGGCAAGAGATCCTGGAGATCGATCTGAAGTCTGACAGGGACGTTTGAGATTGTATTGGGAACCTGAACCCCAAGAGGATTTCCAGAGTTTGAGAGGTCCCCTGGAACGGAAGAGGAACCTAGTGGTGCCCGAAGGTACACACGAAGGCGTGTCCCACTGGTCACGCCCCTGGGTCAGTGGCGCAGCCAGGGTGGCGTGGTCGAAACTAGTCATGACTCGTGTCCATGCATTGTTTTTTACAAAGGCGAATGGGAACGGAAAATTCAAGTTGACTTAATCAATAACTGTCCAATGTCGATAAGAGTTGCATGATAATACATCTTAACATGAAATATCCGTAGATAAATACATATGCAATAACCATATATGTGCAATTGATGGTGAGTATCGGCTAATCCCGAATGGTTCAAGATAGCTGAGCCATTTATCTGCATTGGCCTTATGCTAAGATTCAATAACTGGAGGATCCCCCCCCTTCTTCGGTTTTTCGGCGAAAGAGAAAAACGGCAACGCACCATGCCGCGAAATAGTCAGTACCTTACCATTCGCCTCTTCTTTGCGTCTGATGTGAAAGCTTCAACCTCAGGTCGAACCTCAAACTTGGCTCAGTTCAAAGAGGACCACCTCCAAAAATGCTTCAGGATCGTTAATTGTATTTCAATTCAAACGTATTTAAATATAACTCGCACAAATTTGAAAGGGCTTGCACAAAACTGTTCGAACCCATTACGAGGCTCATCAAGCCTCGCTACATCCTTAGCTACATCAAGACCGGCGGACAACACCTTGCAGTTAGCTCAGCCCATGTCCTCAAAAATTAGTTCGACTAGTCAACTCACGGCGTGGAGTTTTTACAAAATATCGGGCGATGCCATGTTCCTCAGCACTCCCCTGACAACATAGGTCGGCTCGTCAACTCACGGCGTGGAGTTTAAACAAAATACTAGGTGATGCTCTTTTCCACAGCACTTCTCCTACAAGAAGTAATCCGATTCAGAACATTTCGGTATCGGCTTTTTGCTTCTTTTTTAAAAACTTTTTGCTAAGTAAGTTTCACACCACAACATATGTATCGGTCGGGAGAGGTCGAGCCCCCGAGACCCCGAACTCATTTTGGTGGGATTCTACAAGGAAACTTTAAGCAAATCTTCTATTCTTGTGCAATCGCGTAGCCAAGGGGGAGGCGAAGGGGGCAGCTGCCCCTGGAGGGTCGGAAGGGGCCCTTCAGGCGGTCGCCTTGAGGGGCCGCAACGGCCCCTCAAGGCGTCGGTGCAGGGCCGACGTGAAGAGCTCTGACTGACGAAAGGGACTCGAAATGACGGAAAATATCCAGGGCCGATGAAGAGGACCCTGATCACCGGACAGTGATTTCAGGAAGATGTTGAGGGTCCTTGTCTGGGCTAATGTGGGCTAAGGGCTTCTAGATCGACGGAGGGGGCCCCGGATAGTTGGAAGTGCCCCTGGCCACTACCTCAGAGTTTTAAAACTCCACATGTGAGCAGTGGCGTCGTCACGAAAATTTCCAAGGGGGGCAAGGTTGAAAGGGGGCCTCCATTTTGTTAGGGCCTCCTATTGTTTTTAGGCTCTTAGTATGGTTCGGGAATGGGAAACATGATTTCATATTGATGTCATGTTTGTTCTTGGCATAGTGCATCATTTATGCAAAACCCAATAGCAATACTCATATTTGCTGATAACTGAGCCATACCAGGGTATAAATAAGTAATATGTGGATACATACCTAAGTGCCAAAACAAACCAATGTCTTAATGCATTCCGACCAGAATAATCTTCCCACTGGACTCCAGATTGCAGCGAGCTGGCGGGGCTGGTGCGAAGCATATCTTAAAGATATCTCCCATTGATCAACTCACTTTTATGTCCTCCAAATCTAACAATATAGCTAAATTCATCATTACTGTTAGTCATTCCCACCAACTTGATGTCATAAGCAAGCTTAAACGAACATTTCTCAGTCCTAGGACAACAATTTCGCAGGTTCGCGAGAAGTGAAGTGAAGGTGACAACGAGAAGTTGATTGAATTGGTTTTCTGATCGTTACCTTTGGGATTTATTGATTTTTATAACATTTGGTGCTGGCTGCAAGGCACCTGGCACACAAGGTAAAATAATAAATCCACAGCGAATAAATTCACGACAAGAACAAACCTTGAACAAAAATGCATCAATGACAATGCAACAATGCAGCAATGGCAATGCATAAATAATGCAAAACTTTCAAATTCCACGTCGACACGCCCATGGATTTTGCTGTGCTGTACCGTTCTGTAAATGACGTCGTCGAGGAGGCATTGAAGCTGGGAAGCTCTAGTCATGCAGGCTGTAGTCATAGAAAACAATGGGCGCTATATGACGAACGCATTCTATGCGCCCCTAAACACAAATTACCAACCAATCACAGAAAACAAGTTTGTAGGAAGACAATGCGCCTAAAAATATCATTCCTCCAATTTTATATGGGGCATGGGTGTTGTTTTGTACGCTTGTAAGGGAGATTTGTTCCCCAATGTTGGCTTTTCCCCAATTGGCGTATGTTTCTGAAAATTATTAGACGACCAGTGGCGTACCTATATTTACATCAAAGGGGAGGGTGGGGAAACGGATTTGGAGGTGGCCCACCTACCCCCATTAAACAAGTCCTCGAATTTCGACCACTATTTTGTCAATGGGGACCTTTTTTAAATTAAATAATTAGTGACGGACTGAATTGTCCTGTTGAGGGACCTAATCTACCACTACCGTTCCTGATTCGTCGAATTTCAACCCTAACTCCCCCACCCTGTTGGAAGCTTTTCTTTTGGTATCCCTTGATAAGCCACCTCACACTGCTGCAATTACACCTACACAAATCACTTTCAAATGTAAAATTTCCAAATTTCAGGCATTCCAGTTCTTAGTGCCCAGTCGCCATGACGCCAACGTTCGTGCACGCGCACACCTATCTTGAGCATTCGGCGCATTCGCCACACTTGGTGCGATGCTTCAGTTTCTGCTAGGCCTTCTACGTTTAGTTAATTGCTGCCACATGATAGACGTGCGCCATATTTGACGTGATGGAATGCTTCATATGGGCGTTCGCTGCGAAAATTCGATTAATTATATTCGATCACTAGTTCCCTACTTCCCACATTTTCTGGTGGTTAAGAAATGCGGATACCCGCTGAGCTTTGATGCGCCTCATATCTTTGATTAAATATGCTCCCAGATTGGCTACCGAACCGAGGCCCCGTCTCCCTGTTCTTTGTTGGACACGTTGCGGCTTTGTTCGTCTATGGATGTGTCTTGGGGCTCAAATCCATTTTTGTTAGGGGTCCGACACATTTTTTAAACCCCCGCTCCTGTTAGGGTTTGTTGCTTTTTTGTACACCGATGATTTTTTTAGGTGTCGGGGCGTTTTCGAAAATCCCGATGTGTTTATTTAGTGCTCGGTCTTTTTGTTCGTCTTGGGACCATGTTGCTTTTGTGGCCCCAGCCTCTTTATCAGGCCCTTGTGCGGGCTTATGGTCCCTGTGGTCCTTAAGAGCTTCTGGTGTTTTTTTTCGTGCTCCCGATATGTTTATTTAGGGCTGCAACGTATGTTTTAAGGCCCTGTCGCTTTTTGCGAGTGTGCGTTTTGAAGGGCCAGTTGCATTTTCGGCCCCCGTTGTGCTTTGAGGGTCTCGCTTTGCTTATTTAGGGCTTCTGACGCACATTTATGGGGTCCCAGTACGATTTTGGGGCTTCGATGAGATTTTTATGGGTCCCAGTGCGACTTAACGCGCCCAGGCGTGTGGTTCCGGGGACCCAACGCCAATTTTCTGGGCTAAACGCGATTTTTGTAGATCTTTTCTGATTAAAAAAAAGAAGTCCGAATCCCGGCCTGATTTTATTATCGAGCCCCTGGTCCCATGTTTTTGTATCCCACCTCGATTTTTTAACATTTATTTTTTTGAATCCCTCCTTATTTTGGAGGGCTACGGCTTGATTTTTACGGACACCGATGCGATTTTTCGGGTCACACTGTGCTTATGTGGGGCCCTAGATGCCAATTTTTGGGAGCCCCGACGTGAATGTTTGATGCCCAGACCAAATTTTTGGGACTACCGATGGTAATTGTGGGTCCCGAGCGCGATATTTTGGGAACCGGTTCGAGTTTGCGGGGCGCGTTGTACTTAGCTGTGACTTCAACGCGATCTTTGTTGTTCCTGTTGCAGCTTTTCGGGTCTCGGACGAATTTTCTGGGCCCGCCGTATTTATTTGGAGCCACTGCGCGAATTCTGGTGGACCGACGCGAATTTTGGTGGCCCCAGCGCGACATTTTGGGGCCCAGGCACGATTCGTGGGAGCTTATTCCTCTTAGGAGGGAGAGAGCCCCTTTGACCTGTCACTGCGGCCACCGAAGGAGTTTTTTGTTCAGTCGATGGCACCTTTCGGAGTGTAAAAGCCTTCCTGGTAATTTTCCGGACCTGTTCTAAAATTTCCGGTGCTGGGTTCGATTCGATCGAGTCTCGGTGTGAACTTTTTGGACATCGAGTTCTTGTTTAAATGTCATTCTGCGATATTTTTGGGTCCCAGTACAATTCTTCGGCCTCCCGATGCGATTTTTTTCGGTGCCCTGACACGTTTTGTTTCCGGAGCCCAACGGGTTTTTGGTGGTCTTTGACCCGATTATTAAGGCCGATGAATGACATTCCGGTTGAAAATTGATTTTTTTTTTGTGTGTGTGGGGGGGGGGGGGGCAGCTTTAACTTTTGGGGCCCGGCGCGGCCTTTTGGTCCGAAGTGTAATTTTCAAGGGCTGGGACGCGAGTTTTCTTTTTTGAAGTCCAATGTTATCTTTTGGGCCCCGACATCATTTGCTTGGATCCCTATACGCGAGTTTTAGCGGCCTCGGGGCATTTTTTTGGGTCCAATACGTTTTAGGGGCCTTTGGCGTCATTGTTGGGGCTGCAGTATGATTATCCATGTCCAGATTGTTTTTGTTGCCCCGGCTTCATTTGTTTTGGTCCCAATGAGACTGTTGCGACAGGTACGACCTGTCGTGCCCCCACCGTGATTTTCATGGTCCGGGCGTGACTTTTTGGTACCCCCAGGCTCAGCCTGATTTTCAGGGGCCCCGGCCAGATCTTTTGCGGCCCATGTCGTAATTTTCAAGTACTCCGGCACGACTCTTACTATTTCTTATGGGCTTCTCTGGCAAATTACAGGCCTCCTTTCGCGTCTTAGGGGTCTCGTCTCATTTCCTGGAGCCCCTTTACCGGTTTTGGATGTCTCCCCATGTGCCCTACCCTTCTCCATATTCAGTGGTCCTCCTCTCCAGATTTGGAGGGCCTCCTCTTACATCCTGGGTCCCCTTTAGCATGGCATGGGGCTTCCTCTTGTGTTCCAGGGACATTCTCTGCCAAATTAGAGGCCTCATGCCGCGCCTCGTGGGCCTCCTTCTTTGTCCTGGCAAAGCCTTACCCGTCTTGAGGGGATCTTCAATTTTGGAAACCTCGCCTCCTTCCATACCTGCTACTACTCCCATCTTAAGGGCTCCTCTCATTTCCTGGGAACTGCTTCCGGTTTCGGGGCCTCATTCGGTCCTGGAGACCTCCTACTCCGTCTTGAGGGACTCCTCTCGAGTCCGGCAGGTGCCTCCTTTCTCTTCTAGAAGCCTTCTTTTTCAAATTAGGGGCCTCCTCTCACGTCTTTGGGGCCTCCTGCTCTGCATTTTGATTCGATCCTTGCCCATCTTAAGGGTGGCTTCTTATCTCCCGATGGACTCCTCTTCCCTCCCAGGTGCCTCCTCTTCCAAATTACAAGCACCCTTGCCTATCTCAGTGGCCTTGTCGTCTCCTGAGGACCTTCTTACCCGTCTTGGAGCCTTCTTTCCCGTCTGGGATCCATCTCTCTTATCCAATGGCCTTTCTCTCCTATTTTAAGGGCCTCCTCATTCATCATGGGGCCCCTTTCAAATCTTGTGTCGTCCTCTTCCGAATTAGGTTCCTCCTGTCACGTCTCTGGATCATCCTTTTCGATCTTTGTGGAACCTTATCCGTTTTGGGGCCTGCTTTTGCGTCTCCGAAACCTCATCACATATTCACTGGCTTTCTCTTCCGTCTGAGGGCCTCTCATTTTCTGGGGCCTCCCTTCCCGTATTGGGGCCTCCTTTGCAATCCTGGGGGCCTCCGTGCCAACTTTTTGGCAATCTCTTTATTTCTGGGGCCTCCTATCCTCTCCTAGATTACTCCTTTGTCAAATTAGGGGCCTCCTCTCACGTCTTGGAGGCCTCCTCATCTGTGTTTGGAGCCTAATTATCATCTTATTTGGCTTGATGTTGCTGTGGGAAAAGGCAACAGCAATAAACTGAGGATAGGAGCTTTGTATCGATCAGGAACCTTGCCACATTCTCAGCAACTGGAGCTCGATAAGGTGATTTGCGAGGAAATCAGTAGAAACTTTCAGAGGAAATGCCCTATTCTTGGTGACTTTAATCTAAAAGGATATGAAAATGTTGGTGTTGGCTCCCCATCATGTAAACTGTTTAGGAAATGCATTGAAGAGGACTTGTTCTTACACCAGTTTGTAACGGAACCAACCAGACAGGGCTCATTCTTGGACCTTGTCTTCTCAGATTTAAGTGATTTAGTTCAAGACTTGACTGTAGGAGAAACTCTGGGAAGAAGTGACCATAACATAGTGCGATTTAAGGTACAAATAGCGGGGACAATCAAGGATAATTTGGCAAAGATTCCAAATTTTAACAGGGCAGACTTTGACTACATGAGAGAGGCTTTAAGTGCCATAAAATGGGAAGAATAATTTTTGTATTTAAATGCCTGTGAAATGTGGGAGAAATTCAAATCTTACTTGAGGGAAATTCAGATTAGACATGTCCCCCAAAAGCAAAGGCGCAAAAGAAGGGTAGGAAAGCCAGCGTGGCTTACACCAGATTTGATGAGATCAATTAAGGCTAAGAAAGATGCATTTAGAGTATTTAAGGAAGCTTCAAATATCGTAAATCTAAGGTCATATCAAAAAGCTAGAGATGCTGTGAAGCAGAAAACCAGAGCAGCAAGGCGAGCAAAAGAATTGGATTTGGCTAGGAACTGTAATGTGGACAGTAAAAAGTTCTTTAGTTTCTACAAGCTAAGTAAAGTTTCAAGCACAATTGGTCCACTGGAAGTAAATGGGACTATATTGAGTGAAGATGGTGAGATAGTTGAGGAGCTGAGCAAGCAGTTTCAATCAGTGTTTACAGTGGAGGATGTGACAAATCTGCCAACCGTGAACCACAGTTCAGTGACAGGTGATCAGATCCACGATATTGATTTCATTGATATTGATGTTGTTTTCAATTATATCAGACAAATATAGCCAAACAAGGCAGCAGGACCTGATGGAATTTATGCTAGGGTATTCCGGGAAGCTGAAAAGGAACTGGCAATTCCACTTAGTATAATATTTTGTAGATCAGTTTCACAACATGAAATTCCAACAGATTGGAAAGGGGCAAATGTAATTCCTATTTTCAAGAAAGGAGAAAGAGGGAAAGTTGAAAATTATAGGCCGGTAAGCCTCACATCCCTAGTCTGCAAGGTACTCGAATCAATTATCAAGGATAGAATGGTTAGTTTTCTGGAAGGAAACAGATTGATTCAAGATACTCAACATGGGTTTAGAAAAGGGAGATCGTGTCTCACAAATCTCTTGGACTTTTTAATTTTGCCACAGAACAATTTGATCACGGAAATCAGGTTGATGTAGCATATCTTGACTTTAGTAAGGCCTTTGACAAGGTACCCCATAAACGGTTAATGATGCAGCTTCAGGTCCATGGCATTGCAGGTAGCATCCTAAAATGGATAGAGTTGTGGCTTTCAGATAGACAGCAGAGAGTAATGCTAAATGGTACAAAATCATCATGGCAAAATGTTCTTAGTGGAGTCCCTCAGGGGTCGGTGCTGGGGCCACTATTGTTCATTATATTTGTGAATAGCATTGAATGTGGCCTAAGCAGTAAGGTTTTTAAATTTGCGGATGATTTGAAGATCTTTAGGGCAATAACAGGGCACAATGAGCAGGTCTTGCTGCAGAACGACTTAGACGAGCTCGTGAAGTGGTCCGAAAAAATGGCAAATGAAGTTTAATTTTGATAAGTGCAAAGTCATGCATGTAGGTAGGCAGAATATGAAGGTGTCATACTTGATGAGTGGCCAAGTATTATCTGTGACTCAGCAGGAGAAGGACTTAGGTGTTATTTTGAACACAAAATTGGGGGCATCAGAACAGACCAAAGAAGCCAGGAAAAAGGCACTAAGAATGCTTGGGGCAATACAGAGGAATGTGTCATACAAAAGTGAGGAGGTCATCAGGAAGCTTTACTGTGCATATGTCAGGCCACATTTAGAATACTGTGTCCAAGCTTGGTCCCCTAGTTATGAGAAAGATTGTTGGCTTTTAGAGAGAGTACAAAAGAGGGCAACAAAAATGGTTAATGGTATTGGCAACCTGGCATATGAGGAAAGATTGAAGAAATTGAATATGTTTTCACTTAGATATAGAAGGCTGAGAGGAGATCTCATCGAGGTTTTTAAATTTGTTCTTGGTCAGGAACAGGGATATCTCATGGAAATGTTTGAATTTAACAGAAATGATGCAATAAGAGGCCATCAATTCAAAATTAAAGTTAATCACAGCAGGACAAGGTTAAGACAGTCTTTCTTCACCAACAGGGTAGTCGAACACTGGAACCAACTGCCAGGAACCATTGTCAGTAGCAACACACTGAACATCTTTAAAAACGGCATAGACAATCATTATAAGAATAGGGGGCTTGTTTTTCTGTATTCCAGGGAGGGCTGATGTACAGATTTGGTGGGCAACTGGTTCAGTGTCCAAAAGTGCAACCAAGAAGGGCCCTTGTGGCTCATAATTGCACTGATCTTTTATGTCTTTATGTCTTAGCAGGGTGCTTTTGCGTCCTAGTCAGAAATCTTCTCTCCTAGGGAAAATAATCAAAATATGGGCCTCATCTGGCTGGTCTCAGGAGCCTTCTCTCATTTCTTCTTTCCCATCTTGTGGCGCCCTCTTGCGTCCAGAGAAATCTCTCATATCATATGTTTTTATTTTCTATTGTAGGGGCTTCCTCTTCCATCTTCGGGGCCTCGTTTTCCAAATTAAGAATATCCTGCCACTCATCGGAAGCCTTCTTGTCTAACCTGGGTGGCTTCTTGCCCGTCTCGGTGGCATCCTTTTCGTCCTGGGGGCTCCTCCTAATCTCTGTCCTACGTCTCTTATAGGGATCCGATTATATTTCCCGGGGACCTCGTTGCCAGTCCTGTGGCCTCCTTGACAGCATGGTCTCCTGTCCCGTTGGCCTCCTTGCTCAGCTTTTTCCTGTGCACTTCTGGATAGGGGTCTCCTCAAATTTCAGAGGGGTGGGGGGGGGGGCAGTCTCACGGCAGGGGGTGGGGGTGGGGCGACTGCCCCCGCTGCCCCCCCGGTGGCGACGCCCCTGCATGTGAGCAAACTATCCGACCTAAGGTCATGCATCTATCAGTAGTCATTTTGCTACCAGCAAGATAAGATTTCCCCAGCGGCCAGCCCCAGAGTGTGCTTTGTTTACAGGTTGTTGATTATTGGTTTGATGGAACAAAGTAGAGCATATTTTTTAGGGCCATGCAGTTTACCGTCTCTGAGTAGACATATAAGGATATGTATATGCAAGATATATGTGCACCATAACCCGTGCTTTGTACCATGGATTCACTCGGTTGTTGATAAATTACCTATCTAGGTAGCTTTCATGCCGCTCAGAAGAAACAACATTTTCTGGAGTGTGAATTGCGCTTGTTTTGTGCATGTAAAAATGCAGGTACTCTCAAAATCAGGGGTGGTGATCTTGAAATATTTTCGAAGTGTCTAGCATTATCATAGAATGTAATATCGAAAGGTGTGGTATGCATGATTGTAAGTTCTCTTTTTCTGGCATGAGCGTCGTAGATTCAACCTTTTAACTCGTCAAGTTATTTGAATGGTCTTTTAAAAAGTGCCTGCGATCAGAGAAAATTGGTGCGACAATGCCACACCAAGTTTGAAGTCGATGTGGTCCAAGGCCTATCGAGTGGTGTGGCCCTTGCCATACCTGCCATACCGCATTCTCTGCCCGTGTGTGGTACTGGTAGATAATAACATTAAGCTTCTCCAATCATCCATCTTCATCGTGTATTAGACGTTGCAAATGTAATGTCAGGCATGTCGTGCCAAATCCTTCCCAAACAACGCGAGGTAAGCAATTACGCGCTACGACCCCACGTCGGCAAGCTAAGAATGACTGCATTGCAATTTTGACTAAGCTTCTCGTTACGCCCAGAAGCTAACTGTGTGGAACAGCGAGCAAAGTGGAATACTTCTGAAAGCATATTAGTGTGGGCAGGCTAGAATGCTCCGGGAACGTGTAATATTGTTGGACTAGCTTAGAATGAACTGGGCTGGAAACCGAGCTGCAGAAGCGTTCAGAAGTGCCAGTTGGAATGACCGGGGCGCAGCAATCTGCACTAGATGTGATCATTGCAAGCTTCCGGGGCATGCTAAGATTAAGCTCTTTATGACGAGGTATGCGACTTTGGGAGGCGGGAAGAGGATTAGTTATAGTCGGTAGGCTCAGTGGATGAGGTTGATGGTATAAAGCCGTTCTCATTATCTTGGGATTACCGACTTAACGTAAACTGGATGAGACAATATTGTTTGTTAAAGTTGAGCGGATTTTCCCTTCTAAAAGTGTTCACGAGGGCCATTCAATTCCAGTCCAGGCGATTTCCCAGCGAGATGCAAAGCAATAGAATGAAGAAGTAGCGCAACTGCACAGCGCATACCCGTTTATCATCTCAGCGTTCAATGGGTTTTGGCGGAATGCTATTATTAGCCAGAGGTTATTAGTTCACTCCCTGCCTGTCCATCTCGAGAAAAAGAAAAAGTATCGGGAAAGTCTCGGGAAAAAGTCTCGGGAAAAAGTCCATCTCGAGAAAAAGTGACGAATCGAACTGAGCGGATTGACAACGTAGAAACACTGTCAACATCCATGTACAAGTCGGGAGCATGCACGTCCGCTAATGTATATATTTTCTATGGGTTGGGATGACATGACAAGTTTGATTTCACGGCACTGTCCGGAAAATTGCGATCTTGACACACACCGTACAGGATGGACTGATTTATCAGTAAGTAAATATTCATCGATCCTGCGAATCTCGTCGACGTATAAAGTGCCATTTTGTGGTGAATGATCAAGTGACGCGTCCAGCGAAGCGAAGAGGATGGGGAGTTTTGCGAAGCAGCGACTACTGACCTATTTACTTCAGCAGCTGAGGAAGACACCAAACTGATGCAGACGGCGATCATTAAGCAGGGATGGTGCGAAGCCGGTTTACATTTTCTCAGGCCATAGTTAAGCTCGAAAGTCAGCTAATAGGAAACTCAAAGCAACATTGCGAAAGTGACACCTTCCACTGCATGCACCTCAGTTCTCCATTTGTTGAGATGGGTTGTGCTGGCTTAAACCGTATTTAGTGAATAGATCAAGTTAATCAGTGAATAGCATCTTTTCAATCGGATAGACATAAACGTTTACATTTTCGGTTCGTGTGTAACGTCACAGATGAGTTCAAAATATATGTTTTAGCTTGGTTTCCCTAGGTCAGATCAGATACCAACGCTTTTCGACGGTGCTAAGTTGCGAGTTAGGATGCTGTAGCTTGTTCCAGCTTCCATTCACCCACCCAACAATAGTGATGTTGGGCTGTGAGTACGATCGTGCGGCAATGCCACAGCGTTGTATGCAACTGTGTCATTCTCATCCAATCAGGTTTTCAAAATTAGTTTCATCTTCTGCTAGGTTCCAGTTTTAATATGATATTTACGGAATCAAGCTGTCTGTTCTGGTTAGTTATGGTTTCAAGTGTATGGTTTCGCTTTCAAGCAAATGGAGTTTTGTCAATGCCTTTCTTTTGCTGTATGATCAGAACAATATGTTGTAGGTGTGCGTTCCGTTCTATTTATAAAACCAGCACAAAATTGCAGCGCTGTATATTCCTAACTTTCCTGTGACTTTAGCACGTGTTAACACGCGCACTGGAGGGGGGGGGGCGAAATCCGCCCATCCATCAGGTTTTTCGTACATAACTCCAGATTTTGCCGGTCGATATACGTCATTGTTCGCGTACCTGCTTAGAAATGACCGGCGCGTCGTTTAAAGTAAGAAAAATGGAAATCGGCCGAAAATTTTCGAGTTAGGGTCGTTAAAGTAAAAAAAATTCGTAGCGCCAGACCACAAAAATCGGCGCTGATGCGCTTCCCGTATATCCGCAAAAGAGAAGTGTTCTTGGCAACACTAGCGACTTTTTTGATGTATATTGATATGCTATATATAGTTTCAAGGTCATGTTTGGTCACCGAGGTCAAGTTCATGACAGGTTAATGGAACCAAACTTGGTCAACTGGAATGTTGTCATAAATGCATTACTGTTTATCACCTAAGCGTTTCCATACTTTATTCATGTACTTCACTCCTTTCTTCGCGAAGCCGCCTGACGGAGCAGTCGGGCGGGCGGCCCGGTTCCGGTAACTGGAACAGGTAACTGCCCCGATAAAGTGCTGCTATATAGGTGACCTGAGGTAAAATATCGGGTCTAGCATCTGTATTGCATCATTAGTAATGTCCGAAACATCATTGATGCCCATTTTGAAGCAATTAAACACAATCACAGCGATCCATAACAATGACAAGCCAAGCCACGCAAAACAAGAAAATTTGGACAAATGTGACCTCATTTGACCTTGAATATATTGACCTAAGGTCATTAAATTTGCACACAATAGAGTTCATTACCGTACCCATCCACCCCGCGAGTTTCGTTCCTCCAGTTTTAATAGGAGCCGAGATCTTAGGGGGGGGGAGGGGGTGCGGAAACCGCCCCCCCTCCAGTGCTCGTAATTTTCAGAGGCCCTCCAGGGCGCGTGTTAATAGTGCGAGAATGCTGTAATATCCAAAGCTCTCTATCTACCTCGGACATCGGGTATGCGCAAATCAGTAAGAATAATAACTCCCTGTGGCTGGCCTTCAGAGACACTATCTATCACTATCAGCTTGGTGCTATTCGCCGTGATATATGCTATAAGCCGTTCGCACAGGACAACCATGTTACCCGTTACTTTTCTGCTACACCAGAATGGTGGTGGCGAGTGATATTTGTCCGCAGTGAACACCGTAAGTAACGCCGAGCTGCCAACAGTGCTCTGCTACCCATAGATAGCATAGTGTGTGCCCTTCAAATTCAAGCTTCAGATTTTGCTCCATGTCGCCCGTGCTTGCCACTGATCTTTACATGCCATAAGGCAAGGCAGAGCGGGTGCTCATCTAAGTTTTAGACATCACAGCATTCTCGCAGTATTAAGGCGTGCTAAGTCACGGGATGCCTAGGAATATGCAGCGCTGTGATTTGGTGCGAGTTTTATGTTCTTTGAAGCCCCTCATTCAGATGGTATCAGTTTTGTCGTATCCTGAAGAACACGATGGCTTGCACACGCATCCACACCTTGTTGTCCTGCAAAGTGCCATCGAAACTTGTTTCCGTCACTTAAGTCTCTGGGCGTGCAGTTTCTCAATCGGTATAACAAAATTGATAAGCGTTTCGAAAAGCCTCACAAATCTTTGATGTGGAGATTCCTTGTCGAATCTGATCTCATTCCAGCCGACTTGTTTAGCTCAAGACTGCCACCAGAGGGCGGTTCGGCGTGTGCAGGCTGTATTTAGATGTACTTTTTTACATTCAAAAGCGCTCCTTCGAGAGAAAATGGCACCTCTGCAGCAGGTCCAGAAGCCGGACCCTGGTTTAATTTCTGGTTAAAGCTACCCTCGGAAGGAAAAGACACCCTCCAGGCAGGAGCGGGCTCTGAAATTGTCACGAGGGGGATCTTGGTCTCTGAAGGCCTCTAGCTGAAAAAATGAGCAGTGGGGTGCACTCAGGCCTTCTGGAGAGGCGCCTTTACCTTTCATGGGTGCGCCTCTGGCTGAAGAAATATCGAGTGAGATCACCGAAGCATACTGAATGGGGCCTTTTCCTTCCAAGGAGCGCTTCTGGCTGGATAATTCGAGGGGGATGCACTCGGGCACACTGGAAAGGGTTTTCCTCTGAGAGGATCGCCTCTGGCTGAAAAAAGAAATTCGGATGATGCACTGGAAGCTTTCCCCGAGTGGAGCATTTTCCTACCGAAGGCGCACCGGCCTCTTCCATGGGGGCGCATTCCTTCAGTGTTACCCCTGTATCCGCCCCTGCCTCCAAGTACTTTCGCATCGGCGCTCCCTCCGAAGAAATGGCGACCCTTCAGACACGTGCCCCATGATAATTCCTGAATCTGCCCCTGGCAGGGAGTCTCCGGCCCTGACAGGGCCGCCGCATCGCGGACGTTAAATGCTTGGTTTTGAAAAATTACCGGGTTGCATTTGATAAGGATTAAGTATGCCCATTATTTTCACGCTCAAGAAAGAACGCATGAATATGTCATTAAATCGATTAAAGTTCCATATAAGGACTCCTCGTTTTATATTGAATGTCGGAACGCGGTCCTCTCCGCTTCCTCAGTCTGTGTAATGCATGTTGGCATGACCGGAGCCATGATATCCGACCTGGGTGTGTTTTGCCAGTCTTGCTCACAAATATCTTACAAATATATTATGAGTTCGTCATCACGCTTGTGTGGGTTGGCTCGTAGATTATTGGTTGGATATTTCAGCAGCGGAGGACACGTGGCTGGGGAACTTTTGCACAATGATAGAAAGGAACGTTTTGAACATTGCATTCGCTGTTCTTTTGTCGGGCTTTCAATTGAGTCTTACAATTTCATGCCACTTCAGTAAACAACCTGATTTTCTAGACGTGTGGTTGTATTTTTATGGATATCTTGAGCATCACATCAATTGCGAATGTATCCTGTCAGCAGATTAAGTGTCCTAAATCTAGCATGCAAGCATAATTGAGGACAGAGTCGATAAGCACGAGTGCCGGAGGCCTGGGCTCCCACATAACGCGCAAAGGATTGATTCGGCCCTGCCCTAAGATTTCGAAGACTACTGAAGCTATAAGCACACAATTTGGAGAGTAGATTACGGATGTAGTGAACTACAAATTTCGTAACACAGGCATTTGTGGTCAAATGAGGTCGTGATAGGCTGCCTCACCGCACCGACGAGGATTTTGTGACCTTGAACGCTAGCCGGCCACCGCCAGGTAGGTCGATTTGGCACCCCCGCATTTCATATTTTTACCAACTAATTTCGATTTTATGTTACGTAGGTCGCGCTTATCGATTTTTCACAACCTCACATGGTTGCATTACAATATCGCCGCCCGTTTATGAGTTCATGCAAAAAAAAACATGAGAAATGGGCGGTTTTTCACAACCTCACATGGTTGCATTACAATATCGCCGCCCGTTTATGAGTTCATGCAAAAAAACATGAGAAATGGGCGGTTTTTCACAACCTCACATGGTTGCATTACAATATCGCCGCCCGTTTATGGGTTAATGCAAAAAAACATGAGAAATTGGGGGGTTTCCGCCCCTCCTTCGGTGCAGGTGTGAAACAGCCACATCTTATACCTACACCAATCATGTACCACTTTGCCCCCCCCCCCCCCCCCACAAAAATAATTTTATACAACAACACATATGCTGAGGGGTAATACTTGTTCAGAAACATTCTGCCGATATAATGCATGGTGATCATATATCGGGTGGGGCCATTTTGTGTCCGTTAATGACGTCGCCTGTGATGTTACCACCTTCAAAGAGCACCACGGAGCATGTGAGGTGTCCTTCATATTCATATGCGCACGGGTATGCCTGAGGGGTAATACTTGATGAGAAGCATTCTGCCGTATATAATGCATGGTGATCATATACCGGGTGGGGGCCATTTTGTGTCCGCTAATGATGTCGCCTGTCATGATACCACCTTCAAAGAGCACAACCGAATATGTGGGTGTCATTCATATCCATATGAGCACGGGTATGTCTGAGGGGTAATACTTGATCAGAAGCATTCTGCGCTATGTAATGCATGGTGATCATATAACGGGTGGGTGGCATTTTGTGTCCGCTAATGATGTCGCATGTGGTGATACCACCTTCAAAGAGCACCACCGAGCATGTGGGTTTTCATTCATATCCATGTGGGCACGGGTATGTCTGAGGGGTAATACTTTATCAGAAGCATTCTGCCGTATATAATGCATGGTGACAATATACCGAGGAACCAGGGTCACGTACGTCCGCTGATGACGTCGCCTGTGATGATACCACCTTAAAAGAACAGCACCGAGCATATGGGGTGTCATTGATATCCATATGGGTATGGGTATGTCTGAGGGGTAATACTTCACAGAAGCATTCTGCCGTATGTAATGCATAGGCACCATTTTTCGGTTGGGGCCATTTTGTGTCCTGCAAATGACATCTCCTATGATGATACCTTCAAAGAGCACCACCCAGTATGTAGGGTGTCATTCATATCCATATGTGTATGGGTATGTCTGAGGGGTAATACTTGATCAGAAGCATTCTGTCGCATATAATGTATGGTGACCAAGTACCGGGTGAACCAGGGTCACGTATGACCGCTGATGACGTCGCCTGTGATGATGAGCACCTTCAAAGAGCACCACCCAGTATGTAGGGTGTCATTCATATCCATATGTGTATGGGTATGTCTGAGGGGTAATACTTGACCAGAAGCATTCTGCCGTATATAATGCATGGTGACAATATACCGAGTGAACCAGGGTCACGTATGTCCGTTGATGACGTCGCCTGTGATGATACCACCTTAAAAGAGCACCACCGAGCATACGGGGTGTCATTCATATGCATGTGGGCACGGGTATGTCTGAGGGGTAATACTTGATCAGAGGCATTCTGCCGGATATAATGCATGGTGACAATATACCAAGTGAACCAGGGTCACGTATGTCCGCTGATGACGTCGCCTGTGATGATACCACCTTAAAAGAACAGCACCGAGCATATGGGGTGTCATTCATATCCATATGGGTATGGGTATGTCTGAGGGGTAATACTTCACAGAAGCATTCTGCCGTATGTAATGCATGGGCACTATATTTCGGTTGGGGCCATTTTGTGTCCGCAAATGACATCTCCTATGATGATACCACTTTCAAAGAGCACCACCCAGTATGTAGGGTGTAATTCATATCCATATGTGTATGGGTATGTCTGAGGGGTAATACTTGATTAGAAGCATTCTGCCGTATATAATGCATGGTGACCAAGTGCCGGGTGAACCAGGGTCACGTATGTCCGCTGATGACGTCGCCTGTGATGATACCACCTTCAAAGAGCACCGCCCAGTATGTAGGGTGTCATTCACATCCATATGTGTATGGGTATGTCTGAGGGGTAATACTTGATCAGAAGCATTCTGTCGTGTATAATGCATGGTGATCATATACCGGGTGGGCGCATTTTGTGTCTGCTTATGACGTCGCCGGTGATGATACCACCTTCAAAGAGCACCACCGAGCATATGGGGGTGTCATTCATATCCATGTGCGCAGGGGTATGTCTGAGGGGTAATACTTGATCAGAAGCATTGAATTGACACCCCACAACCGCAGCCTATAAGCGAAGCGATGTGCTGGTGACGCCTATGAGGTTCCATTTGAAGCAGCACCCTCGTAAATTGATCCTTGGTGACGCCCCTGAGATGGCTTTTTCACAACTGCCCCCCTCCCAAAATCAAATTGGCGACGTCCTGAAGTCCATCCAAGCACCAACCCGGGTGGAGAATTGTTGATAGAGTCCTTAAAGGAACATCTGAATCTCCATCCCTTCGAGAGAAAGCCCTGGTGACGCCCGTGAAATAGCACCTGCACACCCTCCCCCTAGCAGGTAATTCCTTGTGCTGCCTTTGTCTTCAAGTTTCATCTGAACCCCCACCCATGGAATAAAAATGTCCTGTGAAGTCCTGAATGCATTCTCACAACTCATTTGCATAAAAAAATCCCTATAAATCTTTCCTGGTGACGCCCTATGGTCATTCGGTGGACATATCTGGAGATGTTGAGTGACGTCATCAACAGCTGACTGGCCAGTCAGCTGACTATGACTTGGATACACTGTTGATATAAAGGAAGCGTGAGGGGTAATACCTGAAGATTACCGGAATGAAGCCCGTGTTCTCAGTAACAAACTTCTTTGAGACCATCCTCTTGTGCAATGGTGCATACCGGGGGCGGTCAAGTTGTTCCGGGCCTGTGACGTGACCAAGGCGATACTCGGCAGCCCTTGCGTGCATGTCAAGCCAAAACGGCCAATATTTCGCCACGGCTTTACGCACGCAATTTTTATTGTACGTATACAATTTGAGATCATGCGAATGCCTGAAGAATTCTACATACGAATCTAGATCGTTTTTACTGGCATCGCCTCGAAAAAGTATGCTTTCTTGCCGGTAAACGAGGACACTACACAAAAACCGACCGGCCGACTCCCGAGGGCGGGGCCTAGAGTCGTTGCCATGACGACTGGCTGGCCTCAAGGCCAGTCGTGCGCCAAGCCTCGACAGAAAAGGAACCTGCTGTTAAATGAAATTGCCAGGGAATCTGCTAGATTTGGAATATTCTACTATAGGATTCTATAATCTGCCAGATGTCCACCACATTCTAGTAGAATATCGCATATTCTAGCTGTGACGTCACCAAGGCGCAGTATATACTTGATCTGAGAATATACTCAAACTTGGGTGTACCCGTTCTTTAATATATTCTGGTGCATACAGTCCCGAGCCCACCGCTCTAAGGCCGCAGCGATTTTTTTTTTTAATGGCTTTCCTAAGATTCGCCAGGGAAGTAGGACACTGCGAGCATTATCCCGCACGCCAAGGGATAAGCTCGCAGTGTGGCGAAGCAAGTTACATTAAAGCGGTGGGTCCAGGAGATTACCGCTTAAAGCCATTTTTGTGTGTGTAATAAAGAGATATCAGGGGAAAACTCAGGATGCACGCATCAAGCTACACATCCGAGGTAGGTGTAGAATCCTACCCGGAAGCGCCCACGAAATACATGCACCTAGGGTGAAAACCCCCGACAATATGGGGAATACACGAATAAGTTACCACGATGGCGGAATTTTGAGACCTACTAAATTTCTTCTATTAACCGAGCTTCGTTATATAATCGAGAACTTTACTTACCAGGTCTGGGTGGTTGTTCCCGAGTAGATTGCCGAGATTTGCGTCGAGGTTGTGTGCCTGCAAGTAGTTTTCTACAAGCCGTCTTTCCGTGCGATGTTTTGGGTAGCTGATTAATATGTGCTCTACTGTCAGGCGAACATCACAC